>JANHZT010002152.1:56605-72100 GCA_032468215.1 Stegonotus admiraltiensis | reverse complement strand
GGCTATTGCTTAACGCATTGTAAGCCGCCCTGAGTCTCCGGAGAAGGGCAGCATATAAATCAAATTAAAAAAAAATAGCTCTCCCAATCAGGATAGATATTTTTTTAAAAATTGCACCTATTTAAAAATGGGTATTCTTAAAAAAATTGGGGAAATTTCACAAGAGGAAACAAAGGATTATTGCATCTTGACCAGACTATGATGAAACTGCTGCATTATAAGGTAATGTAGCAACACAAGTTTGTACTCTTAAGGTAAGGCAAACATTGATTATGTGTATAACTTTTAAGTCAACTCCGGTCATCTGATTCATATTTAACACTTGTAGTTTGGAATACACATATGGATTTTAGAAAACAACTAATGTAACCCTAAGCATTTTACAACATCCTTTCTCTTGCTTTTCCTTTCCATTAGATAGCAGAGCAACTGAGCTGAACCATAAATCATGGTAAGAAGTCTTTACAATTGTTTGTGTTCAGCTATCAAAAATGCATTACAAGTGGAAGCTTAAGTGCTTTAGTATGTGGTCTATGATTGTAATAAAGATTTGATTTGATAAGTGGTTTAACTACAGAAAAAAATAGAAAAGACCAATGGGGTTGTAGGTCTTGCAGATGATGCACCTTACAATACAAGCTCTGCCTATATGATTTGAGACATGTCTACAACGTTATGAGGCCTGCACCACAATTCTGCAATACTGGCATTGTTCTGATCCTCCTTGCTACTACTGTGGGAACTATTGGAAAGGATTTTTCACTTTTAGCAAAACTATTTGGATTTGGGGAAATTGCAGTGGCTCACAACTAAATGTTTGTGACTGTTTTCATATCATTCCTTTTCAATCAATTGAATTGTTTACTGAAACCAAAATTTCTCTAAAACATGTGGTCAATCTTTCCTCTTCAAAGACTTTAGGCTACCTCTAAGCTGTCTCAAATTTCCCATGAAATGCCTGAAAGTATGTCAGATTAGTTATAATTTGAAATGCTTCCCTTTTTGGACATTTATTTTAGGATTCTTTAAAATTAGGCCATCTTTCAATAAAATGCTGAATTCTTTTCCTCCAACAATGATTTATGGATAGGACCCAAATGCCAATAGTTCAATATTATTAGTGGAATTACTCCATCATTTACATACTACTTGTTCCTACTTAGTGCAAGAGATTAAGCTCAGTAAGACTGAACAATACAAGACTTAGATTTTAATGATTCTGTATTGCACTGTTTAAATTACCAACAAATTCATAAATGACAAGAAGAGAGATTGAAACACATTTCAGAAATCAAATAAATTACTAGGTTTTGATGCAATAAAAAACTTATTTACTTATTTATTACATACAACAAGAAACAAATTTGAAGGTCCAAGAATTTAAATTAAATAAATTGCCCAGGTTTTAATCTGTGATCAAAGGCTCTGTCCATAAGTCTAAAGATGAAAGTGACCAATAGAGTTGGTGAGCGAGAGACAAGGTGATCTCAGGAAGGCATTCCAACTTTTGTATATCTTTTCCTGCTGACGTCTGTTTATTTTAACAGTTTTAATGGAGCTTTTCTGATATACATTATAATTTAATGATACTCTCATTTATTTTTAATTATGCTTTTGCATAGTTTGGTGCTGAGATAAATAGAAACAGCAATGGCACCTAGACTTATTTACCGCCCCATAATGCTTTACAGCACACTCTGGGTCCTCAGTTTATTGACTTCGGAAGGATGGAAAGCTGAATAAATCTTGAGCCCATTAAGACAGTACTCCAGGCTGTGGGCAGTTTGCCTGCAATACTTTAACCACTGTGTCACCAGGGCTCTTTATAAATAACTATAAACTTAATTTAATTTTTATTATAATTTTATCTCTTATTATAACCATAACAAAAAGGTAGTACCCTATTTAGATACAAATTTCCAAAAATAATCTAAATGTAATGAAAGAGATAGGGAAATGAAAATCTACTCCTTTCCAAATCATACTTCACTGTATAATGCAAATAAATATGGTCCTAAACATGCAAATGTGCAAATGAGACATGCATTTTACTGCTTATAATTGGTTGCATTAATTAACAGAGATTAATAAATAAAGCATGAATTGCCCTGAGAGTCTTACAACATTATCTGGGGTAGGGTTACCAGGAACAGTAACAATTCCAAGTTACAAAGCAAATATCTACAAGGGCTGCAATGATATAACATCATCACTAAGGGCAGGTGTAGGCATAAAAACCAAAGTTAAACACTTACGTAGCAGGGACACAATTTACCTGAGTCCATTGCCTTCACCCCCTTCCCCAAACCAGAACAGTTTAAAAGTACTTAATAGTACTTTTACAATTTAAAAGTACTTGCCGAATCATACCTACACACCATTTTGAATATTTATGAACATAATATTAACATTAACAAATCGGTATAAAGATGCTTCATTACCCAGTCAGCATGGGGTAGATACTGCAGTTTGTGGGTAACCAAAACAATGGTTCTTTTGTCTGCTCTTAGCAAATTCAGAATTCCTTCTTGCATGAGATGATCACTCAAGTGGATATCTAATGCTGAAAATGGATCATCCTAAAAAAAAAAGATATTAACCAACTAAAGATGTTCAGTACTATACTGCACTATAGTTATTCTGTTTTTAAAATATTTTAAGAGAGTTAAAATCAGTGCTTGCTGACAAAATGGGTTTGCGATGGGATATAGGCACTGGAACTAACCAATTTACAAAAACTAGGTACAGTAAGAGAGAAAGAAGAGAATTCAAGCTACAATTCTCATTTTTCCAGCCCAAGGGAAAGGAGTTTGTAAACTCTGGCAACACATTATCCCTCTGTGGAATGTAAGTGTAAACATTAACGCTAAGGGTTCAGAAACAGTAAGCTAACACTTTGAGCTGCAAAAGCCAGATTATAAAGCTGGGCTAGCTGGGAATGTTAATAAAGCCCAGTTGAGACAGAGAGAACAAATAGCAATGGAAAATTATTTCTAGAATTTATCTGTCCACTGAGCTCTTAAATGTGGAAACTGGCATCATACTGGAGAAAATATTCTATTGACATTGTGGATCCAGAGTATGTATTCTTGATAGAATTGGTTGTCCAGGAATTTTGGAATGCTGGGTTTTTAGGTTGAAGTATGTCATTTAAAGACAAAGGAAAGCCTTTTCAGTTTAGATGGTAGAATTAGTAACAGTAAACCTACCAAAAATACCACATTTGTCTGTTGGTAAAGAGCTCTTGCTACACTGATCCTTTGGCGCTGACCTCCAGATAAATTAATACCCTTGGGAAAAAGATAAAATAATTCAATTAGAAACCTGTACAATTTTGAGACATTATTATTCAAACTATGCTTTCCCAAACCCGACATTTCAAGATATGCTTAAAATGTAAAGCAGTCAAAAGTATAAAAAGGTATTAATCAAGATAGTCAGAATTTTCATACTCCTTCTAAAAATACTCTAATTATATCTGAATAATGTATATATTATTTCTAAATTACAAAATGGTTCATCATTCAATTATTCATCCTATTAGCAGCTCCTGCAGTCAATGGTAATTATTCTCAGGATACAGCTGGAAAAGTAAGACTGAAGTAACAGTTTAGTTAGGATCATTGTGTTCATGACTTAGAAATTATATAAATCAATGCAAGTTAAAATGCAATTGTTCATATAGCTGTCCTTTGACAATGCTATCAACCTCTATGGCATAGCTTGGCTTCAATGTCTTCTATTGTTCCTTGGACATTCTCTAGCATTCTAATATTTTTCTTTACCTTTTAATATTGCATTTTACCCATTATATGCTCTACTGATACTACCATGTCCATGAAAGAACATCAACTACAAGTCTAGATCTACTGAAGCAATGAACAAATTTCTAGATGAATCATGAATAACAAATATAGATTATTGCTGTTAGATGACACAAACTGTTCGAATATCTGAACTCCTAGATCCATGATGGCGAACCTATGGCACGCATGCCATAGGTGACACACAGAGCCATATCGGTGGGCATGTGAGTGTTGCCCTAGCTCAGCTCCAGCATGCATGTGTGCACTGGCCAGCTGATTTTTGGGCCTTCTGGGCCCACTGGAAGTCAGCAAATGGGCTCTTTCTGGCCTCTGGAGGGCCTCTGGGGGGGAGCTGTTTTCACCCTCCCCAGGCTCCTAAAAAGCCTCTGGAGTCTGGGGAGGGCAAAAAATGAGTCTACCCAGTCCACTGTGCGATCACATGCCAAAAGTGGGAGGAGTACGGGGGGTGTCACGTGTGCATGCGCGGGGGGGCAGGGCACATAGAATTATGGGTGTGGGCACACACGCATGTGATCACCCTGCACTCACTTTTGGCATGTGATGGCAAAAAGGTTAGCCATCACTGTCCTAGATTATGACAGAATTTTTATTGGTACCTAAGGCAAAGTAAGTTTCTTTTTTCATGATTTCAACCTTCAGTAAGAAAATATATTCCATGTTTATTAACAAATGCCTTTCTACTTCTTACTTTAATTGGACTATTCTAACATGACTTTCATGAATGCTTTCTAGATAATTAAAAAGGGCTTTGCTTAATAAATATACTTTCCCAAAACAGTATTTCAGTGAGTGCCAGGAACACCAGAGATACTAATTGAGGTACGGCAGATAGAAGAAAAGCTGTAACGCTGTGTATTAAGTATAACACCTTCATCCTAAGGTGAAACTGAGTTTGCTGTACAAAGCCGTTTTCTTAAACACCAGTTACAGATTTAAGGCCATGTGATAACATTTGGGTACTTAATGTTTTCTAATTATACATAGCCACTAACCCTTTCTCCAATCTGTGTTTGGTCTCCATGAGGTAGTATGTCAATATCAGGCTGAAGACAGCAAGCATCAATTACTGCTTTATACCTGTGGAAACAAAAAGGGTAATTGTCAATTCATGTGGAGAGTGCCTCACCAGCATGTTTCATGAACTTAAAAGCAAGATTAATCAGCTGGAAAAGTCACACATTGGAAAATGCATGCTTGCTAAGCACTTATTTTTCCAATGGGAATCCCACCTGTTTCAGGCAAATAAATTATACTCTAACTAATAGCTCACTGTCAAATATTTTAAAGCTAAAAAAAGTGTGCCTTGCTTCTGTATTCCTTGGAGATTATAATCTATAACTGCCTTTAGGGGCTTCAGGATCTAAATGATTTAAATCAGATTATTTGCAAGTTTAAACTTGTCAATACTGTAGGTCAAGAGCATGACATTCATTTATTAGTACTGAGAAGTGTAGATTACTACAAAATAAATTGGAAAAAAATCTAAAATGTGATGGTGGTGTCTAAAAAAAATAAACATCAAAAGGGAAAAAGAAGGGTTTAGGAGAAGGTGATATAATGAGAACTGTGAAAGTTCTATGTTTAAACTGTTATTTAATAAAGAGTGCTAAGACACTATTTATGTTAGAATTATTCTTAAGAATAAGAATAATTGAGGTCATCTTGCCATGGATCTATCATGATAGTGATTCCATATTATTTCTGCAGAATCTGAGAGTATGACTTGTATTGCCTCATAATAATAACACAAACATAAATAAATGGCTTCTTAAGGAAGGCTGTCTGAAGCAAATGTGGCATATTATAACTAAAAAAATAGTATATGGTGCTGAAATGTACTCAAACCCATTGTTTACTTATTTTATAAGTAATTTTCCAGGTTGGAAAAATATATTATTTGAGAGACTTTTCAGGAAGAGAGAGATCCTCGATCAATATGGATTGATGCTTCAGAACATTACATATTTGAATGGTAACAACTCAACATTTGCACCATGTAGCTAGGAAAATAACATTGTCAGCAACAGTAAAAATGTTTACAGACAGGATGATAATGAGGATTGACTATAATTAGTTTTTACATGGCTCCTAAATATATTACCTTTGTTTATTGAAGGGGCTTTCAAAAGTGATATTTTCTTCCACAGTAGCATTTAACAACCATGGTTTCTGAGAAGCATATGCCACTGGTCCTCTTTTTCTGAAAAAATAAAATAAAATAAAAGAAGTCATCCAAGTGTTTTTGTTTGATGTCTATTTGCTTTCAAAGATACTGAGATGATTCTTCACTATAATGTTAGTTTTATGACTTCCTTCAAAGACAAGTTAATATTTCCCATTGTTCATAAAAAAAAGGAATGAGCAATGTGGTAGCCTAGTGGTGAAGACACTCGCCCCCAATTTAGAAGGTTGAGAGGTAACGGCAGATATTTCTCTCCTAGGGTACAAGGAAAAAAATACTGAGAACTCTGAGTGGTGTCAGGAAGGGCCTCCTGCCAGTAAATGCTCAGCTCCACCCCATCGTCCTGACTCTACCCTGAATTAAAGGATTACAGGATCATAAAAAGGAAGTTCATAAAAAAGGAATATTGTCATCAACTGATAAGTGCATTATCAGTTAAGTTATTCTTTCTAAATTTGTTCGCATTAACTATATGCAAGATTGTAGTGAGATTACTTTGATGTCAATTTAGCTCCCAGTTTGATATTTTTCACATATATAATTTTTTTATTAAGAATTTTGATTATAATAGTAAAATCTGATACAAACTAAACTTAAAAGAAAAAAAATAGGAAGAAGGAATAAAAAGCACAAGACAAAAAGAGAAGAAAGAGAAAAGTAAGAATATAATAAACAGAAAAATAAAAGATGTAACTTCGAATCTTCAGCACAGCAAATATAAACAAATATAAACAAACTCTTCATCCCCTCTAAAGTTGCAAACATTTATCTCTTTATCCCATAACCCATTTCTTATCTACAGTATAAACAAATCCACGAAACATCATCTTTTCAGTTCTGGTGTCACTAGAATGTCCATAAAAGATTGCCAGAAGTAACAACCTTAATCCATTAAACCAACTTCTATTTCTTTCTTTTACTTTTAAGAGTCTTAATCTTTAGTTCATTCAAATATTGACATAGGATTAATATCTCTTCATTTTTTCTTTATTCCATCACAGAGAGTTCTTCAAGGCTTTAATAAGATATTTTTGTAAACCCACTAGGAAAAATTATGAAGATCACTTTCTTGGTTTGTCATTTGCATTTCATTTTTAAATTTTAAATTCAGTCAGTTTCTTTTATATAACCAATGAAATATCTTTTTCTAAGCATTATCTTGGCCCATCAGTTGTAAATCCACTTTTGATGCCATCTCTAGCTTGCCAGATAAAATTTGTTCTATATTTGTCATTTCTTAAGTAACTTCTTTTTGACATAGTCTATCCATATAAACAGACGTTATCACTGACATTGTTGATATTGTAGTTACTATTTTCTCATTCCGCTCCTCAAAAGTTTCCTTTGGTGTTCTTATTGTTATAATGTCTTGCAACATTTCAGAATTTTAATTCTTTACCTAAAATCTTTAGTTCCCCCTAGTGTCCAGTTTTTAAAATTATGAAGTTGCTTATCTTTGTTTTGTCTTCTAAAATACAAAACAGAATTGATTTCCCATGAGAAGCTGCTTGTTCTTTAAAATTAATTCCAAAATATTATTAAAGTTTCAATATTCCAATTTTATCCAGATGCTTAGTCCATTTATAACTTTCTAAGATCAAAATGTTATTTAGCTTTTTGTTGTTTCTTTGATCTTTGCTGTGGTCATTAGCTCCACTTTGGCAAAGCCATCTTGAGTTTGCCATACCTCCCTGGAAGACATCCCAGTTTGGCATTTCAACAGTAAAAGAAACTACATTGATTAATTCTTCTGAACTATTGTGTGGTGAGTGGTTCTACATTATGTATCACCATGTTAATTAAATATAAAAGATGACATCTGTGGTTAGATTGTCTCAAATTTGAAAGAAAATCTTTTCTTTCAAAAAGTACTGTTAATGGACATTTTCAATTCATATGAATCATTATGAATGCTTATATCCTTGACGTCTACTTATCACTTTCATTGATAGGGACTCAGACATCTTAATGAGCAGAAACATTTATTTGCTATGCCATTTTCCTGAATTATGCATAATTTAGCAATTATCCAAATTATGCACAATTTAGCAATTATGTTGTACCTTTAGTCATGATACAGTTCCTCCTTGATTTTACGTATCTCAACCATTGAGAGTATCATTTAGTCAATAATGCCTTTTTGTCTTGATATAAATTCTTTGTCTTTTTCTTCTTTTTCTAACTAGCTCCAGAGAAGCTAGAGCAAAATCTGAGTGACACTCAGTGTTAAATGTGCTTTTTACCTTAGCAGTGTATTTTTTAAAGAAGCATAGACGCACCAGATAGTATTATTCCAGTAATATAGTATATGGACTGTTCTGATTTTTGCACATCAGAGAATTATAATGATAAAATGCAGATATTCTATAAAGCAGAATTTTTCAGTTTACAAAGCTAGTACAAGTTATCTAGACATTTGTATAAACTTATTGGATATTTAGGGATTTCTCTCTTTTTTGACATAACACTATACAGAAAGTACATAAAACATCTTACAGTCCAGATCGTTGATCTTACAATTATAGCATAATGAAACTGCTTTGTTTTCAAAAAAAGTTTTTTAACACCTTTTTTAAAATACTGTACCTGAACTCCATTTCAACAGTTGTTTCCATGTCGGAGCTGCAAAACAGGTACACAGTAACTTAGTATTTTTTCTAATGCAACTCATTAGAAATGTTTGAATTTTAAAAGTAAATGAATATGATCAACATTCATAGACTTGTGATATACAGTAATTCAATAGATTCACTGTGGTTGGTCATTCCAAGCATCAAAACATACTCATCGAATTAGCCTATACAGTTTTTCTGATAAAAAATATTTCGATTCTTTTTTAAAAAAATCTTCTATCATATTAGATGTTTTTGTTACTTTGTGTTGTATGACAGAATCAAATGAATTATCATACCTAACGTCTTCTCCTGTCTCACTGTCAGGAATGCTGCTATAATATCAGAAATAACAGAAAAAAATATTAACATATTATAAAGTTTCCTGCACATGATCTTATCCTATTTTGTCTGACACACTGAAGCAACTTTATATATTTCCCAGTTTGAAGGCAAATGAATGTTCTTTTTCAATTAGACACAAAGTTACTGCAATGTGTTCAATTTTCTCAATTACGAGTACAATGATACAAAAAGTAATTGGTTATGACCCACATGAACATGTAGCTGTAAGGTAAAGGTAAAGGATCCCCTTGCACATATATGCTAGTCTTTCCTGATTCTAGGGGGCGGTGCTCATCTCCGTTTCAAAGCCGAAGAGCCAGCACTGTCTGAAGATCTCCGTAGTCATGTGGCTGGCATGACGAAATGCCAAAGGCGCACAAAATACTGTTACCTTCCCACCAAAGGTGGTCCCTATTTTTTCTACTTGCATTTTTTACATGCTTTCAAACTGCTAGGTTGGCAGAAGCTGGGACAAGTAACGGGAGCTCACCCTGTTATGCAGCACTAGGGATTCAAACCACTAAACTGCCGACCTTTTGATCGACAAGCTCAGCATCTTAGCCACTGAGCCACCGCATCCCTACATGTAGCTGGTTGTGACACAAAGACACATGTTGAATCTACAGTAGCTGTTCATGTGGATTAATTAAATGAGGAAAGCGAAGATATTTAGCAACTTATGCTATATCAATACAATTCAGGATTCATTCTATAGTAATTTAATTCATATATATTAAAGACATGACAGGTCTGTACCTTAAACAAAAAGCTACACAGCAACTAAAAGAATAAACTAAAATTACCTGTTCCAGATCACATTCCCAGATATCTTCTGCATCTCTCCAAGTATTCCTAACAAGAGAGATGATTTACCACAGCCTACTTGTCCCACAATCATTGTTAACTGACCTGAAACAATAAAAAAAAATCTATTATTCTTGAAATGTTGACTTACATTCACCCCAGTCCAGAGAGCAATTAGGCAACTGATTTTTAAATGGACCATTAAATGGACCATTTTTTTCTCATGCGCATTGCTAAGATCATCCTCATTCATAGTACATATTGTATAGTAGATATGGATGTGCTCCTGTTTCTGTTTTGTGCTCGGGCATTTATTATTGCATAGTGCTTGATTATGAACATTTGCAAATCCTAATCATTGTAATAGATGCATTAATACCTTGAGGAATTCGAATATCAACGCTGGATAAAGTTGGAACTCCTTCTGGCGTCCATGTGAAAAACCCATTCGTGACCTATGGCCGCAAGAGCAAGAGAAACATAAATGATCTATGTTGTTGCAAAACATCATACATATTTTCCCTTTTAAAATTTCTTTTTTAAAAGTATTGATAATAGGCAACTGTTGAATGGAGGGGGGAACCAGGTTCATCGATAATAGAGTTCAAAACATCCTTATCTGTTCTAAGAGCTCCTTTCCAAGCTTTTCCAATTCAATCAAAAAGAAGTACAGTAATTTTAAATTTCTGTTGCAAAATCACAGAATGCATGATACAACATAGTAGATCAAATAAACATTTCTCTGTTTCATCAGTATGTTTCTTTCTGGATTAAGTCCATTGCATCTTGATTTTTAAATTTTAAAAAATAGATCTTCTATGCAAAAAATAATTAACAACCAAAATCCCATAACTCTTCCTATCAGACTTCAGTGTTTCTTTCTTGTTCATGTACAGAATGGTCATGTCATAAGAATAATGTGTCTCTAAATTTTTTTTTTTTACTAGAAGTAAATTAACTCAGATTAGGTTTTTCCCCTGTAAAGAATTTAAGTCTGAAAAGCAATTCTGTACACTTCTGGGGATAAATTCATCTGAACTAAGCATTGTTTCTTTTTAACAGTGGATAAAGTTATGCAGCATAACTAAGAGCAATGCTAAACATAAAAATGCAAATAGGCTGATTCAATATTGAGCACAGAATAAAAATAATTATATATCTAACAATTAAATTCTATTTCTACTTTCTATAGACAATTATCCTCATAGACTGTTGGAGAAATAAATTTTACAGTTAGCCACATTTATTTTATTCATATAAAATAAAATCAGATTAAGAAACAGAGGTTAGTAAGTGGAATTTCATACAAAAGGTGGAGGACATGCAACCCTATAATCCATCTTTTAATGATCATACAAGATAAAGAACAACTTTGTGTTTATTTTTAAAAATTGATTGAGTTATCTATGGAGACACCATTGTTTCCATAGAAGTCTTTTATTCTAGCCCCTGATACATGGGGATTCTCAGTTCATACTTAATGTGAGGAAGAATGAATAATGAATCTGCTCAGAGGCCTTTATCCATTCTTAATAAGATTGACATGAAGATTACTACAGATGCTACACCTGCCCTAGCATCATTTAAGCCTGAAACTTAAAGGAGTGGAAAGAGTAAATGGCTAGGTTCATACATTATGCTAAGCTATAATGTGATTTGCTTGATTTTGGTTATTGAGCCTCTTGTTTTATGGCATGGTGTGATATGCGAACATAAATTGTGATGTGATCAACAAATTATGGTTAACAAGGCTATGTGGAAACTACTATTTTCTTTCTCCTAGCAATTAATCCATGCTCCTTCAAGAGGTCTATCTTCCAATCTGATAATCATATTGCCAAAATTGTTGTCTATTTTCTGTGTTAACGACAAAAAATTTGGTAGTCCTCTACTGCAGGAGATAAATTTGGATTGCATTCTCAGCATGGGACTATAGTACTAGAATTTTTATACATAGTAGAAACAACATAATTAGAAAGAGTGACCTTATTATCACCTTTACATAAAAATCATCTGCTTCTGTGCTGCTAACAGATCTTCTTACAGGAGAGCTGTAATTGTTCCAGTCCTCTCTGGCAGGCCTCTTACGGTTAACAACTTTGAGGGTCTGTGCAAGACCAGGAAGACAGAAACATCGTGAGTTGGGGCATGAATGCAGATGTCAGCAATGGACAATGAGTTAATTTCCTAGTAGATGCACTCCTTCGCTAAGAGAATAAAAGGTGGTTTCTACCACAAATGTTTGGGTTGAGTAAGGGCAGAGGTGAAGGACTTTGTCAGTTTTGGCTGGGTTTACATACTGTACTATGCCATAATAAGGTTTTCTTTATGATAGTATAGTGCAAAATATCACCTCAAGTTTTTCTGGGTGCAAACCATGATTCATGATTTAGCAAAATACTTGAAACAAGATACTTTGACTACTTAAACACATCACTTAATTCAAACTATGGTGCAGCATAATCCATGAAATCATTTTCTAAGTGTGCAATTCTTGATTATTTTGGATCTGTTACTGCTGTTGGGTATTTAATCCTGTTCCAGGGGACTCTAACAAATCAACAAACTGCATGCGTTTATACAGTGCTGTTGACTGAGATGCGTCCCAACCATTCTGATAAGGATTGGATTTCCCCCCCTGAAATTGGTTTCAGAATGCAGCTGACAGTTCCTACCAGCAAACTGTCTCATCATCCGCTGCTGGCTTTAAACAAAGAGCAGTCACCGTATAATCTACAATAAGTAGATGTTAAATTTTACTACTGTGGCTATTAATTACAAGGAAAGTGACAGTTAGTGGCATTACTGTACAAGCAAAGATTTAAGAATGGGATGTTGCCAGTTTCACAATCAAATTAAAATGACACTTACAAGAATCTGATATTTGCTGTGGTTGTCTGGGCTTCTTGGCTCAGAACATTTATCGTGCTCTTCTGCAATTTCTTCACTCGAGAGAAATTCACTTAACTTTTGGACACTATGAAAAGAGAAGAACGGTAGCAAGCTAAACAAATCATAGCATGCAACAGCAGTGTTCATTTCTTTAGGAAACTGCAGTCCTTGATCCCATTTTGATGTCCAGCCCTTGGACAGATAAGGATTCCATTTTGATTGGGTAAGGATGCATAATAATGCACTGAAAAATGATCCAAAATACATACTGTCCTTTTAGGAATCTGAATAAGAATATTAAGCTAACTTGCTATTAGGACTTCATATTTATACTTTGCATGACAGTTTTTAGGGCTTTTATAACTGTTTAGGTATTGCTTGATTATGCCACATTTCAGTTTCTATGGCGAATAACTGTATCCACCAAATACATTTTGGAACAAAGCTGTGGAATTCTAATTATTGTCAAAATCATGAGCAGAAAAACTTCATTACTTCATTATACTTTGAGTATAACCTTGAAGTTTTGATGGCTTCATCTCTGCTATTGATTATTTATTAGAATATTTATAACATGTATGTATAAGATATTAGATCAGTACTAGATAGTAGAACAGAGTTGGAAGGAACCTTGGAGGTCTTCTAGTCCAACCCTCTGCTTAGGCAGGAAACCCTATACCACTTCAAACAATGTTAATACTACTATATAAATTGTAACTGTTTTATTGCCATTGGCTGTTCCTCATTATATATCACACACCTGTCCTAAATAAGCTGCATTAAATTCAAGTAAACAAAAAAAACCCCCTTAAAAATAGGGATGGGCAAAATGTGTTGATCTGGGAAAGGAATATTCCAATAAACAATAGCACATTGTGTTCCTCTCTGTATCATGCTGTTTCAGGCTAGTTTGAAGATTTCTGTGAGACAGTCCTCTAACCTAGAATAAATTTAAGGTGTGCAAGATCAAACAAGTCTTTTTCAGAGTTACACTACTCAGGTGCAATCTTAAATTCCTTTCATTATGGAGTATTTACTTCCAAAAACTGCTAAACATTTCCTGAAATGATGGGGTCTGGAAATGACATGGTATGATTTGGTACAATATAGAATGACATGGAACATTCCACTGTTCTTTAGAACATTATATTCCTTACTCAGCAAACATTGCATATCCTTAATTGGTAGTGTCTCTTTTAGGGTTGGATGAACCTATTGTGTTTTGTATTCAGTTCTGTACTCCTTCAGTCTATACATAGTTTTCTAGTCCGTCATCATATTCAAGGATGATACAGTTGCATAGAACCCAAATATATGATTAATCATAAATCCCATCAGCAATTATGCTTAGATTTAATTCTAACGTGACGTCAGCTGTAATACTACTAGTAGGATTGAGACGATGTATTTCCTTAGTGTTTCAGCAGGATCAATGTTATTTCCCCTGTAAACAATTAACAAATGGTCTATATCTCTACCTCTACCTCTACATCTATATATTCTGTTTGATCATGACTGATTCTCAGAGATTGAAAACAAGTCTTTGCAGGCTTTTTAAAAAGGTTTTCAGAAACAGTTCCCTCTTGTCTGCTTCCTAGGGCCAGCTAGCTTTGTGCCTAAGGTGGGACTAGAACTCATGGATTTCCAGTTTCTAGCTGGTGCCTTAACAACTACATCAAATTGATTCTCACATCCTAATATACATTTCCCACAAAAGTCACAAGGCATACTACAATGAATATTGGCAATAGAAGCTCTAGAGAAGCTGATAATGTAATGTAGGGAAATTCGTCATGATTTACTAACAACAAAGGACCTTTTGTGGAAAACCCACAAAGATGATATCCTAAATACCATATTTTTTGGAGTATAAGACACACCTTTTTCTCCCCTAAAAGAGAGTGAAAATTTGGGTGCGTCTTATACACCGAATGTAGCCCCGCCCCGCCCAGCCTCTGAAACAGGGGTTTCAGAGGCTGAAAAAAGCCTCTGAGATGGAGGTTTCAGAGGCTAAAAAAAAAGCAAGGTGCAGAGCTCACAACCTATGAACCTGTTGCTAAAGTTCACCTCTAGGAACAGCTGATTGGGGGTATTCCGGGAGGCTGATACACCCGCCAATCAGCCTTTTTCTTATTTTCCTCCCCAAAAACTAAGGTGCATCTTATACTCCAGTGTGTCTTATAGTCCAAAAAATACGGTAAATCTAAACCAAATTGTAACTCCTGCAGCAATGGAGGTGACTATTTTAAACCAAGTGTCTTAACTTTTGGGGGAGTTCACTCATGAAACCTTACCTTACAAGAGCTTTAACAGTGGATCTAACCACACTGGAGAGTAGGAACAGGGGTGTCACAAGGATGTGGAAAAGGGAGAGCGATGCAAAGGCCACCGAAGGAGAAAAGTCAGCATTGACAACGAGATGGGCATGGACAACAAACGTCTTATTAGAAAAACAAAAACAAATTGCATTACTTCAGACCATTTATGTATTAAAGACATATTTACTCCAACTGGTCCAGAATGCGGCCGCGCAGGTGGTTATGGGAGCGACGTGGCGCTCCCATGTAACACCCCTCCTGTGTGAGCTGCACTGGCTTCTGGTGGTCTTCCGGGTGCACTTCAAGATACTGGTTACCACCTTTAGAGCGCTCCATGGCTTAGGACCTGGGTACTTACGGGACCGCCTACTGCCACCGATAGCCTCCCACCGACCAGTACGCTCCCACAGAGAGGGGCTCCTCATGGTGCCGTCAGCCAAGCAATGCCGGCTGGCGGCTCCCAGGGGGAGAGCCTTCTCTGTGGGGGCACCTGCCCTCTGGAATGAGCTGCCCCC
>JANHZT010002152.1:7637-17799 GCA_032468215.1 Stegonotus admiraltiensis | reverse complement strand
GCCTGGTGGGACTCGAACTTGCAGTAATTGCAAGCAGCAGATGTTAATAACAGTGTTTTAGTCCACTGTACTACCACTGCCCTTTAAGTTAAAGGCTTCTCTACTTGTTATCTTGATAGTTAATTTTTTCCTATAGTATTCCATTGCTAGCTGGTCTTGTACACTTTTAATGATACAATTTTCCTCTCAACCTGTTTGTTCAGATGTCTCTATCTTCCAAATGGATAAGTAGCTAATTTTCCTTTGTCGAAATATATCCAGTCTGACTACATTTTGCTTAACAGGTTAACAACTAGAGGCGCACTTAAGGACTTCAATTGAAATTGAATAAAAGGATAATCTAGTTTATGTCTGCGAATACAGAAGTCTTACATTTCATCATCATAATCCTTGGGAGGGGATACTGCAATGACCAAGTCAATCCAATCCTGTGGAAGAAATGCTTAATCAATATGATATGTAATTGATCAGGGAATGAAACAGTACATCTTCAGAGTATGGTTTCATTATATAACACATTAAGAAAGTTGTTTGTTATGAAAATGTGGTATAGAAAACAGTGAGCACCGCTTTTCCCCTTTTCATCAATTCCATTCAAGTATAGCCTTTGTAGTCTTCCCTCTTAATTCCCTCTTTCTTATCTATGTTTTGAAATGAATCATTATTCATTTCCTTTCTGTTGCCAAAGCAACTCAAAATATTTCTTTTATGCTTTTGTATTCAACCTACAGTAATTAAAATAGTAATTCTTGACCTTATCTCTTGTTTTACTACAAATACTTCTTAAGAATCCCTATTTCTACTGGATTAAGCTACCTTACATTCTTCGTGACTTTCAACTTTCATTTCTATATAATGAAATGGACAGAAGTATGATCTTACACACATTTTTATTTTTTTGATAAGCATTCATTCTTCACAACAGGCCAATGGCCATAAACAAATAAACATTTCTTTCTTCATCCTAACCCTAACTCTAAACCCATCCTAGTACAAAGCAGTGCTTTGCACTTCTGAAATTTTGCTCATTTTGTCACTTTCATACTCTTATCAGAATTCTGCCAAACATTTTCACAGGCAGATTTAACGAACTATTCCCCCAGTAATTTTTGCATTCAAGCTTGGTACTCCCCCCACAACTTTGTGTAGGGAAATAATAACAGCATTCTTCCAAACTTTAGCAGCTTTCACATGCACATTAAATATGTCTCCACACACAAATATGTTTCCATGAACTGCTCTAATTTTTCTCTAAATGAATCATCTACATTATTTTCCAACATTTTCACATTAATCATTTCTTTTCATCCTTTTTTCCCCGGACACTAACATTTATAGCATTCATTTTAATGCTTTTCTTTGACTACTCCTTGCTTACCTACTGCCTCATTTAGTAACCATTCAAAGCTACCAGTGTAAAAAAATAGCTTTGCAACCAATCCTCACATTTACAAACATCCAGGCACTTTGCAAACAGTACACATTTATGACTACTGAAATGTATCACACCAGGGGTGGGCTCTACTTACCTTTATTACCGGTTCACCATGGGGCCAAATGCACGTGATTGCTTCACGTGCTCACTCACGCGCTCTTCTTCACATGTGCAGAAGCGTTCTGATGATGTTGGGGTCGGTGGGTGGAGTTTCCTGCCAGTTTTACTACCAATTCTATAGAACCGGTGCGAACAGGGGGCAACCCACCACTATTACTTATAGATACATATACATATGATCACTTATAGATGCCTGCTTCCCAACTGGCTTGTGACAAGAAGAGTTAAGCAGATGGGACTTACATAAATCACAATCATGTCATGTCTCCCTTAATGACTTCAGTGACTCATTTAACAACTAAATGAGAACTGAGGTTATAAGCCTGTCACAATTATGTGATTTTCTGGTTAGTCACCATGGGACAGTGTTGCTGGTCCTAAATTGCATCACCATCATTTGTATACAAATCTCTAACCTGCTCTTAACATTCCCATCCTCACACAAAACTCTAAAATACTCTTCACATTCTCTCATCCCAATTTCATAGCTCTTATTTGCACTTCCATTCACCCCACTGGAGGCTCCTTATTTAATCCACTTTGCCAATTTCAGTACAATTTATTTCCTCCAATAAAGAAGTAATTTATTCTCTCTTCCTTTAATCTAAGTCAGGGATGTCAAACTCATGTCATCACAGTGTTGTTATGTGACGTATTGTGACTTTTTCTCCCTTTGCTAAATCGGGTGTAGGCATGGCCAGCACATGACGCATCCAGCTCATGGGCCACGGGTTTGACAGCCCTGATCTAAGTTGTTCCTTGCTGCCTGGCTATTACTTTTTATCTACCTAATATGTTTTTTACTATCCAATATCCTTCTCTCACTCATTCTCTAATACATATTTTTCTCAACCTGTGTCCCTTTTGTTTTTTATTTCCACCAAGCATCCTTTTCATATTTCCCATCATGTTGCAAACAGCTTTCACATCTTCTTTCCTTATATCCCTTTTCCATTCCATTTGGAAGATTAATAATTTTGCCAGTAGGATTTATAAGTTTTCTTCTAGCAGTCACTCCAGTTTTTTTCATTTCCTTCCATGCTCTTCTTCTCTCCAAGATCCACTTTCAATGCTACTAAAAATGCCTTGTCCCACATTCAGAAACTTTCATCTGTCTTGCATTGTTCGCTAATCCCCTCAGTCTTTCATCATAAGCATCCCACCAAATCAGAACAGCATGCAATGTACTGACACACATTCAGGAATACTAAAAGCATGGATTATATGCCTGAAGCATTTTGCTTAAACAGAAATGAAGCAGTTTAGAATCTCTCTCTCTCTCCTTTGCCAAGGGCAATTTCTATTCTATGCAGAGTCTTATTTGAGAAATATTATATGAATATATGTAAAAGATGAGCCACATGTGTATCATTGGGAATTTTTTCTGAAGCATAGATGGGATGGAAATAATGCTGAATTATTCTGCATATATTATATCTTTCATGTTTAAATAAATCAGTTCTTAACTGGCCACGTGAACTTTTTGTTTTTCATTCAAAAAAGGAATTTGACTGGCACATATTTTTTGCACACCGTCAATTATTTCATTATTTATCCAAGCTTTCTTGAAATTTGGTTAGAATATTTTTTTATTTTGAAAAATAATTAAAATGACCAGTTTTTAAATAAAATGCAATGACTGCTAATAATATCCATGCTTACTTAGCACAGTTGTGCTTCATATTCCATTGTTTCATTACAGAATTTTATGATAATAAAAAAAGTTTGCCCTGAGAGTGCTGCTCATCTCCGTTTCTTAGTCAAGGGAGCCAGCATTGTTCAAAGATGCTTCTATGGTCACGTGACCAGCATGACTATATGCCAAGGTGCACAGAACGCTGTTACCTGGTACCTATTTTATCTACTTGCAGTTGCTTGTTTTCGAACTGTTTTTTTGTGAGGAGTTGGATTGTCCCTATGTTTGTTACCATTCCTGTATACCATTCCTGGAGCTTTCCTGTACAATACCTATAAGATGTATTAATTTTTAACATAAATTTATCAGTAGGCTAGAAATTATTTATTGTCACTTCTTGGGAAAAATGGATATCTGATATGTAATTTTGAGATGAGATTCATTCCTTCCAACTTACCCCTCCCACATTCCATGCTTTTGAAAGAGCTGCCCGAGCTTCATCCAGCTTAGCATCCAACAAAACCTTGCCGTTTACAGCCATTATTTCATCTCCTTTCACAATACCTCCTGATAACAGAAATAAAGGGCAAAGGAACAAGCAAATCCATATTATCTTTCTTTTACTGAAATTGTTATTGAAAATGAGAATCTGAATGATAAGATTTGGGTCATACCATGAAAAATTATTATATACTGTATATATATTACATTCAAACCTTCCTCCAAATAAGACTATATTTATCATACCTGAGAGGTAGGCTAGGATGAGAGATTGGTCCCTAATCTTCCAATGAATGTCATAGCTGGTTAGGGATTTCAACCTCAATCTCCACCATCACTGTCTGATACTAAAACACTTTTCAGAATGAATGTAATAATAAAAATAGAGTTAACTAGTGTCTGCACGCAAAGTAACGTTTATTACTTCTAACCAGAGTTGGGTTTCAGCAGGTTCTGACCAGTTCTGGAGAACCGGTAGCAGAAATTTTGAGTAGTTCGGAGAACCGGTAGTAAAAATTCTGACGGGCCCCGCCCCCATCTCTTCGCTGTCTCCCAAGTCCTAGCTGATCAGGAGGAAATGGGGATTTTGCAGTAACCTTCCCCTGGAGTGGTCCACCAAACCATGCCACACCCACCAAGCCACACTCACGGAATCAGTAGAAAAAATTTTTGAAACCCATCACTGCTTCTAAACCTTCTATATATCTGTTTTGTTCTCCTCTGATTTATTCTTCTTCACAGAAAAGAAGATAAAATAGCTGTATAATGCATTTTGTTTAGCTACACAAGAGATGCTTTTCTGTAAACAGTCATTTTTTATATAAGAAGCATCTAAAATTGAATTATCGCAATGTTAAATTATGACATATGATACTGCCCTTATTTAATTATGCCATTTATTATATGTGGTTCTTGTTTATCTTCATTCTAATTTAATAATGAACGTTAAAACTATTAGTGTTTCAATCTCATTTATTTTACCAGACATCAAAATAACAATATTGTTGAGGGCATTTAGGGAACAGATGAAAGCAGGGGTCACTGGTGTTATGTTCTAAAATAGCACACTTTATTTTGTAAACTTTTATATTGGTGCCTATCCCAAATACACATATACATTATTGAGACATCTACATTTTGTTAAACATTTTGATATTTGAGCAGTTAGAAGAACACATGACAGGAAGAATTAACCATTTCCCAATGCACCAACAAATTAGATCATGCAACTTTGTTCTCACCATAATTTTTCCCAGAGCATTCAGAAAATTGAAGAGAACGGTAAATACTTAGTCTTAATTTAAGTGTAAATATTTTAGCAATAAATTGCCAATCTGAGGAGATAATTTGAGGATATTCCAATCTGAGGATATAATTTGCATTTCTGGAAAATGTTAGTTAAAAAGTTAGTTAAAGCTAACTTTATTTTACAAGTGTTAAGATGCCTTATATTCCTGCTTTTTTCTTAGCAAATACCTACCATGCTTGTCTGCAGCACCACCCTCATAAATAGCAGATACCACTACTTTTCCAATTGGGGAATCAATGCCACCTTCTACTGCAAGGTCTAATGATCCTTCCTGTTAAAGTTTTAAACAAAAGAATATACAGTATTTATGTTTCTTGAATTAAACATTATATGCTAATTAATTTTCTGTTATGAACTTACAAAATGAGTTCCCCTTCTTGCTGTAAACCAGATTTGGAATTAAAGGTTTGTAGGTAAAGAGAAAGAACTGGTTTACCTAATTCCACTGGTAGATAGACCAGTGGGTATAATCTTTATGTATTACTTTTCTGTAAAAATGATATCAAGCCAATATCAAAGTTATAATAGAAAACACTAGAAAGGATAAATGAGAATAACACAGTCAGCAGTGTTAACCAAAGAAAATATTTAAAATCTTATTAAGTCAGAAGGAACAAGCACAGCAACACAGATGTGATTAAAAGCCTGAGAGAGAAAAAAAAGAATTTTAGCTAATTGCCCAAAAACTAAAGAATGGTTCTCCATCTTTCTGCCGAGAAAGATACTCTACGAACGATGCATAATCATTGAAAAGGTTTTATTGTACACTGTATCTATCCATTTTTCAAAAGGCAGAAGTATTGGTAAGTGAAAATGTAAAGAATTTCCTAAGATCAAACAGGTTCATTTAGAACAGGGCTGTCAAACTCCCGGCGCATGGGCCAGATTCATCATGCGCTGGCCACACTCACGGCCAGTTTAGCAAAGGGAAAAAAAAGTCCCGATATGTCCTGTGATGTTGTGAGTTTGACACCCCTGATTTAGAAGGTTCTCCCAGTGTGCTCAAACTCAGTGAAGTGTCAATGAACGAGTATTAAATTGTGGAATTACAGACATGTATTCATGTGTTCATCTGTCACCAACGTATTGCATGTATGGACACTTTATCTGTGCTTGCCCACTCACCTCATACGTTTTGTTTGCTTTTTCTTTCAATAGCATAATATTTCATGCCAACAAGCTGGTCTATAGCCGTATAGACTCAAAGCCAATGAATGAAGAAACAACTAAACTGAAAAATGAAGCTGTCCTTCATAATACAAGAATAAATGTATCATAGCTGCAGCTGAGATCAGAGCTTAATTTTCAGTGCTTATCTTTCCAGTGGGAAGGCTCATCTCTGAATTTTATGAAGTGGAATTCCTCTACTGAATGTAGTAATTACAATACAATACCTTTCTTCCATCATAAACAGTACCTTTTTTATATGAAGGAGTCGTACATCTTTTCCCATAATCTGGTCTGGTGAAAACTAAACAAATGTTAACAAAATTAAACAAATGTCAGTAAGTAATCTCTGCTACAAAAAGGGAAATACATAGATTCTGCCTTATACTGAGATCATTCATCATGTATCCCAATAGTGATATTCCAGGCACCCTGCTTGTACCAAAATTATTGAATCAAAATCACCTCCTTATGAGGAAAAATTATAATTGGGTGGCATTTTCACCTCAGAAGATGAATAAAGGGGAACCTGACAGAATAGTATAAAAGTATGAAGGCTATTGCTTAATGCATCGTAAGCCGCCCTGAGTCTCCGGAGAAGGGCGGCATATAAATCGAACCAATAAATAAATAAATAAATAAATAAAAAATATATGGATGATGTGGAAAATGTGTTAAATATGAGGAAAAATGGTAAAAGAGAGCGAATCAAAGGGAATATGCTTTAATAACAATTGCTAGACAGCAATGCTGTTTTTCATACATTTTGTATCCTACTTGATAGCTTTCTGGGTGCATTTGGGTAAGCACTATGTCACCCAGCTGAATTGGCAGGTTTTTCCAGTTGGATCGGCAGGATTTTCGTCTAATCAAGCAAGGCTTTTCTTGGGTAGACACCACATACTGAATGTGGGATGTTTAGCATGCATAGCATGTGAGTTACCACTAAGCCACAAGCCCTTCCCCCTTGGTCACTTACACCAGTGGTGGGTTGCTCCTATTTTCCACCGGTTCGCAAGAACCAGTAGTAAAAATTTGTAGTAGTTTGGAGAACCAGTAATAACATTGGCTGGCCATGACCCCGAACCGGTTCCCAGCCCGGTCGCCACTCGCTTATCCCACCCACCTCATCAGAGGCTTTTTTTTAAACTTTTGAAAGCATTTTTTCTACAACCTCTTCGACCGAAAAAACGCTTTTAAAAGTAACACAAAAAGCCCCTGATGATCGCGTGGCTCAGCTGGGTTGTAGGAAAAAAAATGCCTTTAAAAGCCTCTGATGATCCTAGCTGAGTTGCCTGATTGTCAGAGGCTTCTAAAAGCATTTTTTTCTGCAACCTCTTAAGGTTGTAGAAAAAATGCTTTTAAAAGTAAAAAAAAAAAAAAAGTTGGCCACGCCCACCCAGCCACATTAACCCCCAAGCCACGCCCACAAAATAAGCCCTGCCCACAGAATCGGTAGTAAAAAAAATTAGAACCCACCCCTGGGTTCTTGGTGCTCTCTGAGCTTGGTTGTCTTCTTGCAGATATTTCATTACCCAACTAGGTAACATTATCAATGCTAGTATGAAGTATTTGCTCTTATCCTACCCATCTTATCCAGGGATGGGATTGAAAAATTTCAGCAACCGGTTCGCTGCCTGGTTGCTGGGTGGGTGTGGCCATGGGGGTGTGGCCTACTTGGCCTCCTGCAGCATGGGGGGGCATTTTCACCCTCCCCAGGCTCCAGAGGCTTTCCTGGAGCCTCCAGGAGGGCAAAAACTGCCTCCCCCGGGTATTGGAGGTCCTCTGGAGGCTGCCTCCCCCAGGCACTGGAGGCCCATTTCCGGACTTCTGGAACTTCCGGTACTTCTGGTAGGCCCGTTTTTCACCCTCCCCAGGCTCTGGAGGCTTTTCTGGAGCCTACAGAAGGGTGAAAAAGGCCTCCCCTGGGCACCAGAGGCCCTCCGGACTTCCGGTACTTCTGGTAGGCTCGTTTTTCACCCTCCCAGAGCCTCCGTGTGTGCCCTGCACTTACCTGGCATCCAAAACAGGCCGAGTGGAGACGCCTGGGAGGTGCAGAGCAGGGTGGGCAGCTCAGAACAACCGGTTCAGCGAACCATATTAAAATTAACATCCGGATCGCCCAAACCTATCCGAACTGGCTGAATCCCACCCCTGCTCTTACCCTTATCCTACTAGCACTGATGTCTTACCTAGTTAAGATAATGAAACATCTGCAAGAAAACTCAAGAGTTTTCAGAGAGCACTAAGGACCCCACAGTCCTCCTCTTCCTCTTTGCATGCCCCATTCCCTTCTCACACTGATGATGTTACCTAGCTGGGTAATGAAACGTCTGCAAGAAAACAACCAAGTTCAGAGAGCACCACTGTCTCCTCAAGTTTATATTATGGTTGTTTAATGAGCATTTTGCCCCTCTACTATGAAAGCATCTTGTTCACTAAACACTTCCGGATGCAAAAGGAGAAACTCTGTGTCTCTCTCTCTCCCCCGCCCCCTCCAATCAAAACCAAAATTAATTTCTTGGTAAAGGCAGAAGAAGAATCTGAAGTCTGAAGACCTTGAAATAATTGCTCAGGGCCGTAATCTCAATCCTCTTCGTTTGAACTTGCCGTAACACCCTTTGGTTACAAATGGTTTTTAGAATTAAAAATAGCTCCTGTACTAAGTGTTCTAAAGAATTAACTTCCTTTATGTGCTTTAAAAAAAAAAGAAGAGATTTCCCCCACCCTCCGTTCCTAACTTTATTTCATCCTGACTCAGCAGCTGTGAGCAAATCTAGAGATGAGTTAAAACAGGCTTTTATGTCTTGCTTTGTGTTATAAGCTGAGAAACCGAAATGTAATTCAATGTACGGGGAACTTAGACACCATCCGATCCAACCCTCTAATTTTATCGATCCATTGCATTAAGCCAGATACCTAATTTGAGGGACGCGGTGGCTCAGTGGCTAAGACGCTGAGCTTGTCGATCAAAAGGTTGGCAGTTCGGCGGTTCGAATCCCTACTGCCGCGTAACGGGGTGAGCTCCCGTGACTTGTCCCAGCTTCTGCTAACCTAACAGTTTGAAAGCAGGTAAAAAAAAATGCAAGTAGAAAAATAGGGACCACCTTTGGTGGGAAGGGAACAGCGTTCCATGTGCCTTTGGCGTTGAGTCATGCCGGCCACATGACCACGGAGACGTCTTCGGGCAGCGCTGGCTTTGAAACGGAGATGAGCAGTGCCCCCTAGAGTCAGGAACAACTAGCATGTATGTGCGAGGGGAACCTTTACCTTTATATGCCATCTCCTCTGAGACTTTAGGCGGCTTACAATAAAATCCACCCCAAATGGCTACAACTATTCCTAGATAATGTGTGGACTAGAACTCCCAAAATTCCCAGGCACCATGTGGCTCTCCAAACACACCCAAAGATGACTAGATTGGGAGAAGGCCGATGTTGGCCTTCTAGAACTCATGATGGAAACACGTAGGTTACCCACCACTCTGAAGACCACACCAGGTCTGTAGGAGTCCTGTGGAAACCTGAGATTCTTCACATCTGCAAATGAAGATGTTTAGTAAAGGTGCACCATGCCATGCAAAGCTAAACTCCCCCCCCCCCAGGAATAAATGTATATTTGTCAGGCACAAAGAATCAGGGCCCAGTAAAGGCTCATCACTAAACTGGGACTAGATGAGAGAAATCAAGAAGGATTGGACTGTTTGTGGGAATGTAACAATTCTGGGCTGATGACTCTCTTAACTCCATTGCCCAGGTTCGTCCTGCTCTTTTCTGACAATATTCTCCTTATTTAATTCTCGTCCATTCCATTTTCAAATCTACCACAAGCTAGAGGAGATATATATATATGTAGGTCTTTGGTTGTTCGGGTTTTCTCCCACGTAAAATTGGAAGTATCTTCACAACGTTTTGACGAAGTCTCATTTGTCATCTTCAGGCTGGTGCTTTCGGCTTCGTGCTTCTGGGAGCAATGAGTGATTGCAGCTGTTTCT
>JANHZT010002151.1:95858-115833 GCA_032468215.1 Stegonotus admiraltiensis | reverse complement strand
CTTTTTTGGGGGGAGGTGGGGGGGCAGAAGGGGAAAGGGGAGAGGGCAGGACGTCGAAAGAGTCGCCGGGACATTGAAAGTTGACCCATGTAGGATCTCAGGGGAACAGAAGGGCAATTTTTCAAGAGCTGAATCTGGAACCCATGACCCGCTGCTTGTGTGGTGTTGATCTTCCTTATTTCATTCTTTAGATTGCAGGGAGAGCCGTTCTGCCCTAGCCCTCTTCCTCGCATTGTCCCCTGCTTCTCTTTGCGTGAGACTTGCACACCAAGCCTCCTGCTTTTTTTTTTTTTGGCTTTGGTGGTAACCATACATACAGTCGCTGTGCTGGCCAGTTTTTTTTTTTCAGCGGGCTGTCTGCGCGTGTGTTTGTGTGTGTGTAAGAGAGTGAGCGCGCGCGCGTGTGTTTTGTGTGTGCGTGCGTGCGTGCGTGCGTGTGTGTCTCTGAGTGAGTGTGCGCGCGGGAAGGGAAGGGAAAGGAAAGAAAGGAGGCATGGTTTTGGGAGAGGAAAACTATCATTGGTTGAGGGTTGTGTATTCACATCCCCGGGGCATCTCGAACCTTGGAAAGATGGACAGGTAAAAAAAAAAGGCAGAGATGCCGCTGTTAACAACACTGTTGCCAAAAAAGAAACAAGTGTCCTGCTATCACGCAGGGATCCCATTAATCTATGTCGCAGTGATTTCTACCTGTGGAATCTACCTGTTCTGCAAGACATTATGTACCCTGATTTAATGTGCAAAGGTTATGTCAGCAATAATATCTGATATTAAATCCCGAGAATCAGGATTTTGCATTACTTGCTCTCCAGCATAGATTTTCCTTGAATTTGTTAGAATATAACAAATTTCGGCTAGGGTTTCTGCAAATAAGCTAGCCACTGGTTTGCATGAAGGTTATTTAACTACTAGGAGGCTATTTAATTACTTCTAGGAGGCAAAGATTAGGAAGTGAATGTTAACAGGATAAAGGGCATTGATGCCTATAAGATTTTTGTAACCAAAATGGAAAAAACAATGATTTGAAAAAGAGCTGACACATATTTTTTTTCAAATGCTGTTTCTGATGACACTTCTTTAGTTCATGGAAGCTAACATTTTGGACTGTGATTCTGCTTTGGCTGATGTTGCGTTAAGGATTGTTTGCCATAGGGAAACTGGAGGCATTATTGAGAGAAAACTCTATTGTACACAAAGATTTGCCTTTTCTTTATGTTGATTGCTGCCTGCTTCTATTTTCTTCCCGTTTACACTCTGTCGTGTTGCCTTCCACACAGTGGTATCAACAATGACATAATGCTTGGAAATTGCTTTGGTAATGAAGGTTACTGAACAAGCTTTTGCCCCCAAACCAGCAGATTCATTCTTGTTCCCCACTTCATTTAAAGGTAGAATTCTTTCCAACTATGAACTTTAACCATGTAACCTAACCTTAATTTGTCTGTGGATCAGTGAGTTGCAGAAATAATATTTAACCAAATACACATGATGCCTGTTGCCATGCAAAATTAATATACTAATATAAGACTCCCCCTTTTATTTCCGTATAAATTGCTCTTACTTGGGATTAAGTATCGTTGAACTCAATGGGACTTACTTTGTTGTAAGCATAGATAGAATAACACTGCATGTAAATTAAAGTGTTTTAAAAGATTCTAGTTAGGTTCCAATTATTCCACTTTCTGAAAGCAAGTATTCTCATCAGATAAAGAAACATTAATATAATGTTAACCTATACATTACATTTATGTGAAATGATATGTTAAAGTTAATTTAATGACCTAATTAATCATCATAAAACTGTCTGATAATTAGACATCTTTCCATTCTATTACTATATATATATATTATTTGGGATGCAGAAGTCAGTGAAAATGAAAGGATCCATGAGGCGATATTGGACATTTTCTCTTAAATGGGATACCAGGAATTTTAATATTTAACATGGTAATTCTGAAATTATAATAATAGAGAATGCTTTGTTCGTTTAGTATAGTTAACACTGTCATCAGTGATCCAAAATAATATATTTTTAAATAGAATTGAATGCACATACACATGAGGATTTCAAATACTTTGACTACTTAAACATATATATTGAACATGCTTCCCCTCTTAACAACGTTTGATGAAGTGTAATATATTATTAAAATTAATAAACATATTTTCATTTCTATAGCAAAAAGTATTCTCTCAATCTTTCCTGAGAATAAGCTCAATTAAAATCAATGTGAGGTACTTCTACATTAAACTAAAAGTGTGCTGTCAGTGGGTGAAACAATATAATACCTACAAATGAATTAGTATAAATGGGACATGTAGACTTTTATTTGTGGCATTTTAACACATTACCGTCTCTTATCCATAGTGATTAACATAGGATTATATAAAATCTTATTAAACACCTTAAAAATTACATCTGCAAAAAAATGAAGATATTTCAAATCCATATCTATTTTGAATAGGACCTTGATAATGCATTTATAACTAGCTCATGATGTATTTAAGAGCAATAATTTCTGCTCATTTACTGTCTTTCTTGTGGTACATTGCAATATATTTAAATATCATGAACAGAAATGAGTGAACTTTAAAGAAAATGAGGACAGGAATAGATTGCGGGCATATAATCTATGCAATTTATATCCAGATAAAGAATGACAGTTGTTTTTCCCCACACAAATCAATCTCTTTAGGGCAAATATATCCTAGAATTACTGTTTTGAGAGTCAAGCGAAATATAGTTGAGGCTTATTTTATAGGATGCTATAAAATGATCAAGACAAGTATTAACCCAGATAAAAAAATAACTTTTATTCGCTGATGCCAATAGTTATGATGTAAGAATGCATAAGTTTTCTTCATTAAATTCACAAGATCTCAACGTGTTTATCCCTAAATGAATCACATCAATCGCGCTTTATTAGATTTCTTTCCGGAACATTGTTCATACGTAAATGAATGTATAATCATATATACAGTTTGTGAGTAATTCTTTTGTTTCCTTTTGCTTTGGTGGATTTCATTATAGGCAAAATGAATTGCGGGGGCTATTCTTGTTTCAAACTGTTAACCAATTTGTGTTTTATGTACAATGCAAACAATGCAAGCAAATATTTGCAATGTTATAACAAGCTTTCATAAGGTATCTACTAGAATTGGAGACGGATCATGCATCAACTTTCTAAGTTGAGAAAGGAAGAATGAAGTACATCTTAATAATAAATTTATTCAGAACATCACATTTTCCTACTGTTTTCTTCCTACTGCATGGTGTTTGATTACAAAAGTAACAAATTACTAATTTTGAAGATGAAGTTATAGTATTTCTCCACTTAATTTTTCCACTTAAAAGTTCTGAAGTACATGCCCCTATTACTATAAAATTGTTTCTGCTTGGAAGGAATGCCTGGTTAAAATTCCGAAAAATCACTGAAAAAGTAAACATACAGGAAGAGATTATTTATTATTCTCCTGATATGTTATTTGAGAAAAGTATATGAAATAGCCCTTAAATATCAAATAACCAAATTAACCTCTAATTATGACTGTAGTTTCATTTACATTGTCAATTATCTATGATGTAATGTTTATATACATTACTATTAGTTTAAATCTTAAATATCCTTATTTTCTTGAAACTTAATCTCAGTAAACTATAACATTTATTTCAAAGAAACATATGTCATGTTGAGATAACAGTAGTATAGTAGTATAATGTGAAATATCAAGTTACTTAAACATGGTACCCATCCATGCATTCTATTCTGGAGCAGAAAAAGGGAGATGACTCATGACAAATACATTTGTATTGTTTCCTTTCATCTTTTTAGAGAGATCCAGCTCTATGTTATTTACTAGAAATGTTTCCCCAGTTTGCTTCAGCCTGTTATTTTTAAATTTAATTTTGCATATTTCACAGCAGTTTGCTCTTGTGCTCCATAGAAATGATCACAAAAAGTACAATACAAGTGCAATTAAACATGATTATAAATGCCACTTTTTCAGTGGGGATGGAGAATGGGATATACTGTATGAGAGGATAGACCTCCAGGGCTCCTCCCACAAGCGACAGCAACAAATAGGATGTTTCTATACTGAAGAAATGACATAACATGAAGACCATAAACATCTTCTTCAGCATGTTATTTCCAATTTATCTGAGTTCATTTATATTGGAGCATGGTTGGAGTAAGGTTTTATATAGAAGCAGGATGATAGTGCAAAGAAACTATATGACAAAACAGTTCTGAATGTCAGAACAGACTGAAAAAAATAATTGTATAGCAAAGTATTTTGCACAATGGTACAATACTTTAGTTTGTATGTCATGTTTTATAAATAAACTGGATTAAGAAAGAGTTGTATTTCATCTACACATTTTAAAAACACAGAATGTGTGAAGTGATGATGGTGATGATTGTAGCTACATAACTGTAGCTTATGATTTTTTGACTTAAATAGATTGAGAAGACTTTGATTATTGAAATTTAAGTCTGCAATTCTACACATACTTGCAATTAAGAATGTCTCATATGGAACTGAAAGAGCTTTTGAATAAACATTTATAAACTTACAGTTATTATACAGATTGGATATAGCTATCATTTATGGTCTATAAGATAAAAAGACTGGATTTCACAATTACTGTAGGTAAATAATTCAAGTAATATATTGTTCTTTAAATAACAATGTTTATCAATTCATCCTTTTATTTTAAACGTATTTCACCAATTTGGAGAATCTCATCTTGAATGAAGTTATTGCCATCAGTATTAAAAGATTCTTCCTTGATGTAAACTTAAAACAGAATAAAGCATTTAGAAAACTGTTCAGATTGTAATTTGCTAGTATTATCTAAGAAGAAAAACATTGAATAGCTTTAACCCATACCTGATTTCACACCTAACAGTAAATGTAAATTCTATCAGATTGCATGTATTAAGCTCATATAAACAAAAAGTTCCTAAAGCAAGTATATAGATGAAATAATATGGTATAAAGCACAATTATTTAATACCAAACTAATATCTAATTAAAAACTTATTTCACAATTTTCCTGGGCTATTAAGTTACAAAATTCTATCAGTAGTGTCATTTTATTACTGTCTGCATATTATGAAAATGCAAGATGGAAATAAAATATGGATTTTAACTGTGGGGTAAATTAATGCTTTTCAGGAAAACACAAATGATGTCATCATATTTCATTGACATAGTGTTTTTGTTAAAGAAATTGTCATAGCCTTTAGTAGGAGAAGAATAATTCTGAACATCAGAATGATGGTTAATTCATCCATCTGAACTGGAGATTTTTGTTTGGCAAATGATAATAAAAGATGTAATTGCGGCAGCATTCAAAAGTAAAGGTCATTGCTAAAGACAAACAATGAAATAATGATGTTTTGTGCCAATATGATATTCTGTAGATGGCAGCCAAAGTTAATTGTAAAGGGCACCTTTACAAATACTCTAAGAAGGACATGCATTTTCTTTTATATTTACAAGAATATTTTAGCCAACACAATGGCATTGAAATCTAAAAGGAAAATTTTCAGACTGCCTTAATTTCTTTTTTAAAAATACTTAAGCTCTTACATAGTGTTACAAAAGCAAAGAAATCGTATCTGATTTTATTTTAGTTTCGAAGGCTTAATGTCAAAATAAAATTACAAAATAAAATTAATAGATCAGCTGAATTTTGGATTCATGCTTTTATGTCAGAATTTATTAAACCAAATAGTATTTTTTGTTTTGAGATATTGTTTTTCTATTGAACAAAATCAAGTACAAATTACAATTTTAAAGTGTTTTTGAAACAGACGTACAAATAAAATATTCATATTTTAAAATAATTAACTGCTACATAAGTAAAATCACAATGAGACTTAGAATTGCCTTACTTATGAGAATGTGATAAATTCAGTTCTATTTTCCTAACTCAAACGTTTATATTTAAAAAAGGATTTAAATGGTCCATTGTTAATAAGTGGTGTTGTAATGCTCAATTTGACAGGTTCATCCATAACAAAGTTATATAATTTGTAGCATTAAATCATGCATTAGAAAGATCAAGTGCTGTCAATAGCATCATTTTGATGATGTTAGAAATACTTAACCCATGAACTAAAAATTCATGTTTGTTATGAATTTCTAAAATTTATCCATATACACACGTTATCACATAGAATGCAGCTGACTGTCTGTTTTTATTTTATCTAGGGGAAATGTGTGGGATGCTGTATTTAGATTTGAGACAATTTAAGATCTCCTCAGATGTTTCAGTTGTGAATTGACCCCTCTGACATTTATCCAAGAGCATCCATTAGAAGAAATGAAAGATTGTGGTCTTCCCTCTCTTTTTCCTCCCCACCTCCTTACTTTGTAAAAAACCTCTTACATGGGAGGGGAGGGGATTCATAATCAGTGTGACTTGGTGTGGTAACTGAATTAATTTCCCAATGACTGATGGTCCCAATGTAATTTAATTAATTTTCTACAATTAAAATATTTCAAAGTCTGCTGCCCATTCTGCTTAACATGTGTATTGTTTATATTTTGTTGTGAATTGGTACAACCCATTTTATCATTAGATATTATACAAATATAAATAAAATACTGATACTGTATAGTTTTATCCCAAAGATCATTGGACCCATAAAAAACATTCTTATTTGTATTCTAAAGGCTAATATGAGATAATCTCAGAAAAGGAGGGTTTTTTTAAAAAAAATGCTCCTGTGGAGTATAAATGGAATAAATAAACACCTTTATGTTGATTTGATTGTTGTGTTTATTTATATTATAAATCTCATGAGGCAGTGGGGAATATGTGAATATCTACAATACTCCTACATCCCATATAGTTAATTATGTGTTACACAAATTTTACCCTCATTATTTAAAAGACCACCTATTATAAAGATAAAATAGAGTTAGGGTTAGGGTTAGCTTTGGCTATGAAAGCAAATTAGCTTTTATCTAATAATATCAATTGTAGACCTACCAGACCCAAGGACACTTAGCTGTAGAATATATTCCTTTTAGCCTTTGCATCCCTGCTTTTGCCAAAATGGGTTCTGGGAGATTTAAGCAATCTCTGGAGCAGAGCTGGAATTGTTTGGTGAGATGTAGTAAGGAGGAGAGGAAGTGGAATATCAGTTGCGCAACAAGAAGTCTACTTTCATGGCACTGAATAGAAATAATTGTTTATTCTTCTCTAAAACAATTCTAATTGTAGTTTTTTTTTTTCGCGGTAACAATTTAAGATGATGATACAATAGTACAATGTTGCTATTCTTGGACTTTTCAGGCGATTGCCATTAATCAGATTTGAATCCCCTAATTCAAACTTAAAAGCTGTAAATCAATGTTACTTTCTAATTAATTTTCAGATTTATATTTTTATAAAAATGAATGCTTTGATTGCTGCTAAAAATATAAGATGATTTTAAAAATGCAATCTACAATCTCTTCCATTATGTTTTCAATGCTATTCAAAGAAAGTACAGTAGATTGTTGAGCTGGTTCATTCAGTTCATTCAAAATACATTTTGTTGAAGAACTGTTAAAAGAGATGTATTCCTTTGCCCAAGATACAGCTAAACATAATAAAATTTGAAGTGAGCCAAAAGGTCATTCAGTAATAAATGAAAATATGGCATTTAAAATTCCTTTTCTGAAGAAATAATCTTTCCTAGGAAAAAAGATGAATGAAAAGTACTCTACATACTATGTATTTTACATGTGCTAAGTATATTTTAAAGTACAAAATTATGTAGCAGGGGTGTATATCTCATTCAATAACATTGCCTTCAAATATACAAAGTAAAAGTCAAGTGCTTTTACTCTTGACTCCTTCAAATCAAACATATTTCCTGGTGACTCATGATCATATTCATGTGCCCCTAAAAATACACATTTATTTACAAACACACAAACATAGTATTGCTAATTTGTGAAACCAGTTAACTGTAATTTGCCTACTAAGGCAAATGACTAATAGAAAAAATTGAAATTACTTTTGCATTTAATTGTAATTACTTTTGTTATTATTTTACAAACAAGCTTCTAGTGTTTTTCAGAAGTATAACTTTATTGGCCCACATAATTTAATATTATGTTATTACTAGCATCTTTATCTTGTTTCATTAAGTATCATCTGATGTGGAAAATAAAATATTGGTTACTCAGCAATACTACATTTATAATGACCAATGGGATATTCCTTAATGTTTCCTTCCCCTGAGTCTCTTGATTGTTTTGGAGACTATTAAGTTAATTTACATTATTAAAGAACTCCAAGTGAATATTGCAGATTAAATGGAATAACTTTTCAAACATAATATTTAATAATTGCTTAACGCATTGTAAGCCGCCCTGAGTCTCTGGAGAAGGGCGGCATATAAATCAAATTAAAAAATAAATAACCAATGATAATAACCAATGATAAATTATGATATCAGTACTTTTCAATGATCCTTAAAAGACTCTGCTAAGGTGAAATATTTATAAATATGTTTAACCTTAAAGCTAATAAAGTTTGAGATATTTGAAATACCAGAAGATCACAGAATTCATATACTATGTATTTTCATAAATCAGAGACTTTTCCCTCCAGATTAATCACAAATAGTTTCATTCCCATTGTTTATCTGTGTGCCTTTGTTCCGTGCAAAATGTTCAGTGGTGTGTTAAAGAGGATTTTATAAAAGCTTTGTGGGAGATGTGTTCCCTGAGAGTGTACAGCATTTCTTCACTTTAGAGTAATCTTGCCTAATTTGGCTATACTGCTGAGTTTCTCTCTTTTCCATATATCAAAAAGGATAAAAAAAATAAGTGTAATTATAATGTTGGAATTTATAGTTCCAAGAATGGAAGATCAAAACTTCACTCATTTTTTTTCTTAATCTCCCCAAAAAAACCAGAAAAAGAAAAGTTCCCAAGGATCAATCAAAATGCTTTATTGTATAAAAGTTCAGTACATTTTGGACAAAAACCTTTGCCATGGACACTATAAACAAAATCATATGAATAAACTTCATATGAAAGATTACATTTACAAAGAATCTTTGGGGGGAAAGATCTCATGAACTCATCTTGTATCACTTTATTCCCACCATTTCTTTTACATAATGCCTCATGAATGCCTAAACATCTTTGCTATTACCCCAATTTCTAAGATGGAAGCCAAAAAACCCTGCATAAAATAGAGTACCTATATTTACTGACTTAAGTATGTCATTTAACTATCACTTAGCTTCTAAGTTTAGAAGTGAAATATAAATATATGTAAATATATGTATGTATGTGTGAATGGTGAGGTCTCAGTATTTTGTTCAAACAGATGAATTGGTGTTTTGTAATTAACAGTGGCTCCTTTTCGTATAGCTGTCCATTTAGTCTGGTTAACTAAATGGTTAAGATAAAGCAATGGAGATGTTTCCAGTTTCTTCATGATTCTTAATCAGATACCCATTCAGCAGTGATCAGTGACAAAATCAAAAGGGTGCATGTTTACATATATGTGCATGTTTACATAACTAAATTTTTCATATTATAGCTTTCAAAAAAAAATATTGAGACATTCATGAACCTCATTCTTAATGTTGATTGAAACCCAGAAAAAACACTTCAGTGACAATAATAAAAATTAGAGGCAAGATATAACATGAAAAATGAAGTAGAAGTCATATTTTCAAAGAATCAACCTCAGTATGATGTGATGCTATTGAGAGAGGGGGGGGGGGAGAGGGAGATTGTTCCATTAATATGGAGCCTTCTACAATGCCATTCATTAGATAGGTAGATTTTTCAAGCAGCAAAATTGGATATCATGGTAAGGCAACTAATAGTTGGGTTATTTTATTTTATGTTTTTTATTCTAGTCATAGGAAAAGGTCTTTGCTGGTTTTGTCTTATAAATGAAAGTAATTTGGATAGCTTTACATACAGTGTATCATGATATAAGTAAGATTATTTCACCCACATTTCTTGGGCCATTCTCATAGTCATATATATGACATACTTCACATTTTTAGTTGAAATATGAAAACCGGATACAAGATATTCTTATACAGAGAGTTTTAATTGGGGACACTTATAGTTTATACTTTATTGAAGGATTTTGTCACATGTTTTGCATTATATTTATTTTGTACTGAATTATTTTAGTAAAGTTGGTATACTATTTTGTTTAATTTCTTGCTTACAACACTGGTTGTAAAGTTGAGGCTAAAAGTCCCACAGGCAAGACTACATTTTAGATAAAATCCAGCTGGGAGCTGAAAACCTACCAACTCTTATTTATTGTTAGGTTTGTAACCTGCCTTTTCTCCTTGAAGTGAAGGTAGTGCATATAACACCTCTCCTGCTATCATATACTGCTAGAACAGTATAGGGTAAGTTGCACTGAATGACAATGATTGAACCTTTCAGTAGGTATGGGTTGACTTGAATTTGGGTGACCCAAGTCATAGTTCAATACCTTAAAACTATATCATTTTCTGTCATATTACCAGGCTTTATCAAATTCTCATGTAAGATTAGAATGCCGTAGTTACTTAAGTTTTTCTTATAGTAAAATTTGAAGAGGTAGTTAGAGGCATTATTACTTCCTAATTTCTTTCTTAAGGACTTATCTGCACTGCCCAGTTGTCAGAATGGGTGGGCAAATGTTTTTGGATGACATAAGCAGTTGGCACTTATTAAACCTCCACTCACTTTTAAACACATTCCTAATCCTTAGAAATGCTCCATTTGTGAAATATACCCCTTGAGTGTGTCTGACTATTTGGGTGGAAACTCTTCAACTCCTCAGCAGTTTGTTCACTCCTTCGCAAAGGAAATACCATCACTCAGCTGAGCCAATGTTTATTATGCTTAATCATTTCTAAGAATGACTCAGTCTTGGATAGATTTTTAAAATCCATTTAGAATTAAATTGACCTATGCACAGAACAGGACTAGATTAAATGTAGGTATGTCCTAGGTCACTCTTGTGTTTAAAACTTCTACAATTGACTAAGATATTTTTCTTTTCTTTGAAAAGTAAGTTTGGTGGACCTGTTCAACTCTGTTTTCTTGTCTTCCACAAGTGATGTCCAGGACAGCAGCTGTTATATATGGAATCCTAAACTATAGGTATTCAATACATTTACAACAAAAACATCCATTATTTTGGTTTCCTTAACAATGAATATCCTTCAAATGCTAGGTTAAATGTAGCTCAGAAATAAATAGATAATTTGTCATGGGTGCTTGTAAAACAGGAAATAATAAACTAAACTTCTTGTTTTGGCTAAAAACCCATTGGTTGGTAATTAAAAAGAACTCTGTATTCTAAAAACTTAAAAATGAGGCTCTTATAGTGCTGTCATATACAAATGCTTAGATATATCACAAGGAAATGGGCACTTATTAGTCAATAATGTTTTCCCCAAATATCAACAGTTTCATGCCATTATGTAAGGCATACTCAGAGAGAATAGTAATGACTTCCATTTTCATAATAGCAACATGAACTTTCAAAATTTCAGACAAAGCATTAAAAGGTAGGAGCTATCATTTAAAACCTATAATTTTATGAACACATTTAGCATTTATGGCTAGACTGGTGGCTAATTAATTTTTCACTGCAATAGATGTGCAATGAGATTTTGCCCTTAAAGATAATTATGAAGCAAATATGGCTGCCCTGTTCAATAGTCATATTTGCATGCTTACTCTTTGCAGAAACCTGAAAATCTGTGGTAAATTGTCATTACATTTATTTGGATTAATGGTTACATAAATTGCTTCTTTCTAGCTGATGTTAGTTTCCAAGACTGCCATTGGCATACAAGATTCCCTTTATTTCTGCAAAATATTTCAAAAATAAGATTTCTCACCAACATTTTTAGAATGTTTCTGGCATCTGAACTTAAGGGTTATTAGTAAAAACCAGCTCAGAGTGATGGTGTGGACACCAAAAGCCTTAAAGCTTCTAATAGCCATAATAATAGAGCTGGGTGAAGGATACTGGTTGCCTTGGCAACGATGCACGTGCCACACAAGATAATGTAACTGCTCTTGTGCAGAGATCCGCACTGCATTGCGATTTCAGAGTTTTCTGCCATTTTGCATTTTATCCTCCAGCCTAGAATTCTGAAAAGGCAAATTATGTAGATAGCTAAACAAATGGATTCCTGTGATAAAAACAAGATAGAAGGTATAATGATTACATGTTTGTATATTTGAAAATCAAAGCGTAATTCATACTCTTGAATTGCCATCCATTTATGGGTTCTGAATAGTTCTTTCCTTTTCACCGGAGCACCAGCAGTTCAGTATGGCAAAATATGCTTTTACTATATCCCCAGTATTAGAATTGTGTTAAAAAGAAATAAGGCCTTTTGCCAAAATAAATAAAATGTTAAGTGTGCATGCACAATCAGTCTATATGTGGTAATAGTTTTCCTGGATTGCAGCTCCCTGATTCCTATAAAAAATTATTCCATTAAAGATCATGAGGATCTATGTGAATCCAATTTATATATGAATTTTAAGTCTAATAATACCAGGGACTTAACTAAGGATATGATCTCACTCTGAATTAGTAACTTTTTTAAAAAAATTAAAACATCATGCTTTTAATTCTTATTTTTATTTGTCTCAACTAGGACATTTTATAGATTCTTATGTCAGCCAGTTTACAGTGCAAATATTTTCTTCAGAGTCATTATGCCAATGAGACATTTGGGCTGTAGAACGAATGAAATGATAATGAAACTTACAAGTTTACTTTTCTTTATGACTATTAATAGCAATTTTAAAGATGTAGATTTAGGGGTAACCCAACAACTTTTCTGTGGTAGAATGCACATTTTATCTAACCATTCACCACAGGCTTAAAAACAAAGTTGAAGCAGAACCTGATTTTTTTTAAATTTCTGCAATCAAAGAAGCCAGGTATTATAGCTGCTATTTGAAGTACAAGAAATTAAAATTCAGAATAAAATTAGACTATTGACAAACAAAATTTCACTTGAATACAAAGAAGTTTGTATATCAACAATTTAAATGTGATTCATTTACCAATAACTACCCTGTTTCCTCCAAAATAAGACATCCCCTAATAATAAGCCCAATCGGGCTTTTGAGCTCATGGCAATAAGGCCAAGCGCTTATTTCAGGCTTCAAAAAAGTATAAGACAGGGTCTTATTTTTGGGGAAACATGGTAATTTGATTCTTCCAAATTTTTATGATTCATCTGAGAAGTTGCTTGCAAAGGCAGCAAGCTGCAAACTGAATAGTAAAGCAATTCACTTTCCAATAAATCCTTTCACAGGGTTTAATTTATAACCCTTAATTCATTATTCTTAGGTGCAAATATTTTCCATAATTCAGGAGGAGATCTGGGATCAGTAATTTAGATTATGTCTTCATCAGATGAAAAATAAAGGTTAGTTAGAGCAATGGATTTATGCTAAATTGGTTAAATGTCACTCCCATTGAAATTAATTGAACTTAAAGCTATCATACATAGGAGGGTAGAGACCAATTGTACACTGTGATATCACATTTCCCCATATGAAGTTATATGTGGCATAGTGATGTAAGTACAAAAGGGAAGACCTTGCATTATGTTAGAATGCAAGCTTTATTTTTGCACCATTGTGGCTAGCCATGGCAAAACCATGATTAACTTTGATTCCAAGGAGAACTGACTTACTTAACATATTTTATTCAACATACTGAGTTTATCAATTGTTGTTGGCAGCTGTTTTTGTGTCTCTGTGTGTGTGTGTGTGTGTGTGTGTCATTGCATTCAGGTGAGCTTTATAATATAAAGAAAGAAAGAAAGCTGGTCTGCTGCTTACTTCATTCTTCTGCCTCAGAATAGTCTTGATCACACCAACTTATCTTTCCCCGATCTAGGCCAATGGCACACATCCAAGTAAAGTTCTGGAATACAGCCAACTGCTCTTTTTTATTTTCAACCTAGAAATATTCTTGGAAATAAAGGTAATTGTAAGGACTTGCATTTGTTTTGCAATTCGGCAGTGTTCTTTAAAAGAAAAAAAATGAATAAACGGGGAAAAAACGCTCAGTGAGATTGGCCAGAATGCTTCACTGATGCCAAGGGAGTTATCTATAGATTGGTGCATCGTGCTCTTGCACTGTGAATTCTGAGTTCTGTTTTCTTCCAGCCTTAGGTTCATGTTCATCTGTTCTGAATGTTCCCAAAAACCAACTTACCTTGCATGCTTTTCAGTTCAATTTCCATCTACGTCCACTTTGTGATCCATAAATAAAGAACAAGAGTTGGAAAGAGTAAGATGGGAATAGTTCACAGAGGAAGTGTTACACTCTTACAATGCACCTGTTTATCCCCATTCTTTTCTAAGGTCTATGGTTTCCCAGGCAGTTGCTGGTTAAGTAGGAAGTAGGAGACGGGCCCCTGTGTAACTCACAGCATGCTATCTGAGGCATTACAAACCAAAATGTGGGTGATAAAAGAATTACTTTCCAGTGCTAGTTCTTAAGAGGAGGAAACAGCTTACAATGTAGATAGCTCTGATATTTTGGAATCTGTGTTTTTAACTTTAAAAATCAAGAAGGTTATTTTCATTACATCTAGAAGTATCAGCTCTAAGGCTGTTTTGTATTTCATTGCATTTAGGAGATTTTCTCTAAGAAAATGAGTCCTTACTATAGAAAATGATCAGTAATAGTTCCTGCCATTATCTCTTGCACAGCTATTTTACTCTGGTTATTAATTTTTAGTCATAAGAATACAGATTTCATATACAGGTAGTCCTCTACTTAAAACAGTTCATTTAGTGATGGTTTGAAGTTACAACAGCACTGAAAAAGGTGACTTAGACCATTTTTCACACTTATGACTGTTGCAGCATCCCAATGGTCATGTGATTTACTTTGGATGCTTGACAACTGACTCACATCTATGATGGATGCCCTGTCCCCTGGTCATGTGATCTCCTTTTGCGACCTTCTGACAAGCAAAGTCAATGGGGAAGCCAGATTCATTTAACAACTGTGTACTAACTTAACGAGTGCAGTGATTCACTTAACAACTTTTCACACTTTCAGTCACAAATTGACTTCCGTGGACCTTACATCATTCTTAAGTGGGCAGTAGAGGGAGCGTGCATCAGTGCACTAATGTGCCTATCGTCCCTGTCATTGTATTTTTTTTCTTTTAGTCTTATTCTCCTTTTCATTTAACAAATTCTAATAAATAAATAAACTGTGGCCAGAAACATCATAAAATGGGGCAAAACTCACTTAACATATTTCTCAGTTAGCAACATAAATTTTGGGCTTAATTGTGGTGGGTCAAGGACTACCTGTACTCTTCCCTACCTTAACCTTTTTATCTCATACTTAAATTCTCTTAAAGTTGTTTGGAAAGGATCTAGTTAATATAACAGCTAATACAACTAGTTTACATTTTAACTTGCTTTTTTGCAACCAGCTGAATTCTGTGGTTTTCTAGATTTCTCAGGCAACTGGTGTTGCTATTTTTTTCCAACAATTATTTAACTTGCACCAACTGCAAGTTGAAATTAATGCAAATGTTTTCCTATGAATAATGTTATTAAACTTTGGTATGTTGCTCAGAATCCTTTTTTATTGGAATGGGATATTTTTTTTAAAAATACAGAAAAGACACCAAAGGTATATAATTGGATATTATTATGTTTTCTGATTAATAGAAGTAAACTACTAATAATAGTAGATGTATGTATATGTATACACACACACATACATATCCACATGTCCGTAAGAGTAAATATATTCACACCTATGCTGTTATGCAAGCATTTCATAGCTAAGAACTGACTTCTCCAATTAGTCGTAAGGTTGCAGAATAGAGAATCGTCTCATACATGCAATTAGGCCTGTATTTGTTTTTGTTTTAATCAATTGTGCCTATATTTTATTTTATTTGTTTACTAATCAAATTTATATAGCCATCTACCTCACCAAAAGTGGGACAGCATACCATAATATTTAGAGTAGTTTATAATTTTGGAGACTAAATAGCACCTTACATTCCTTTCTATCTCAAAATGGTGCAAACCTTTGCCATCTATTTTCAGCAAATTATAGAAATAATTTTTTTTCCAGGGGGAAAAAGTCCAGTGGGAGACTGTAAGGAAACATCCTTTCTCATATTTCTACTTATACCTATATCTTTGATTTAAGGGTCATAGGGAAGCTGAAAGCATCTTCAGCAGTAGGTTAACTCTCAAGGTCACAATATCACAATTTCTTGCAGGTTCGGAACAGGCCTATGAAAATACACATAATGTTTCCTTTCTCAATTGTGCCAACGCTGCTATAATCACAATAGCAATCCTGCCAGGTTGGAAATCAGCTATATCCAAGAATATTATAAGCATGCCATCCTGATTCTTTTCAGGACATTTACTGCAGCCATGGCTATCATTCTGGCAGACAGTGATGTCCTCTGCTACTTGCTGCTGATAATATTGTTGGTTATCATGATGAAATTGAGGGTACCCATCACACCACACATGTTTCTATACCATCAGGGCACCAGGAAGATACCTTCTCCCTCGGCTGCCCTCCTCACTTCTCCACTATCCTTCCCCTGGTAAAATATGGAAGACTGCTAGCATATTCATTTCAAACCGGTAACCCAAACTTGGGACAGCTTATTAATGACCAAAACTATATCTGTTTTTTTCTGATGTGTCATCCTTCACAATTAAAATCACATGATAAAATTATTATATTTGAAGTGAATGGCAGAATCTTGCAAAGTTTTGGAAGAATGTTTTTGAGAGATCTGCATCATTAAACAATAGGACTGAAGAAAAGCTTTCAAGAGATGTGCAGGGTTTTCCATAATTTGGGTTACAATTTAAGAGTGTTTTTAAAGATTCTTGAAACTGTGGTTTGGTACATAATTTTCCCTTTGGCACTAGCTCTTTTAATGAATGCTTGAAGCTTTTTCAAGTTTTCTGAATAACCCATTACATGGTTTCCAACCCTAGATCAGAAAATATTACACTTGGAAATGTGTAGTTTAGTTTGAAGTTAGGTTTTTATACACTAATATTTAAGTATTGCATTTTGCTAGAGAATGATTGGGCAGAAAAAGCATTACATCTTCCTTTATAAAGTGTTGAGTGTTGTTGAGTTTATATTGGATAATTCCTTCTGGTTCCTTGTAGCTATGTTGTACCATGATCTTGAATCTTAGCCATCTTAAAATATCTTACTGCTTTCTGGGGCCTATCCTATTAATTATCAATAAAAATGCTGCAGGAGTTTATTAAATACCAGCAGAATTGTTTAAGATCTGCTATTAAGTTTGAATCAACAATGCCTGTCTTGATATTGCATTGACCAATAGTTGGCAGTGAAACAATGTCTGAATGTTATTGCTACAAATCCGAGGGTGGATCTACTGATTATCAGAACAAAACAAAACAATATCATTTATATTTGCTAAAATATTATCTACACTCCAAAATAAATAAGTTACTGTAAAACTGTTTTGAGCTAAGGTGTCAATATATACAAGTACAACAAGCCCCTGAATGTTGGTTCTTTACTTTTTTAGTGAAAATAAATTTGACTACTTAGCACTGCATCTACTGCTAAAAGAAGCTTTATCTGCTTATTCTAAGTGACATGTACTAAGGCCAAGAAATTTAACAAAAATAACCACTTATTAGCCAAGGAGAAGCTGTCTTTAAACTACAATGAAGCTTTTAAAATTTAGTTTAAATGCAAACCAATAACAATTTGTCTAAAAAAGGAAGCTGTAACACTAGGGTAATCACAGGTTTGAAAACCAGAAGAATACAATTCACATTCAGAATGGAGAATAGCGTTTTGAAAGCTGATTATATGGTTTATGCATAGAAGTTTCCTTCCAATAAATGGATCTATAAAGGATGAGCAAAGGAAAGTCATTCCATTCTAACCAAAAGCTGGAGTCAATCAAGAAAATGCAGGATGATTGCTGCAGCGTGAATTTGTCTGATATCCAAAGATGCAGGCATGCAATGCATTGTTTATCATCCCTGTTTATGAAAAATTCAGGTATTACAAGGATCTCCTCCCCCCTTCCCCAAATCTGCTCAATTGCAATTGCAATTGCAATTGCTAAGCTCTTCAGATATCTTATTTTATTTTGGTAGAACAAGAGAAGCTGGGGAAGAAAAAAGAAATTAGCATCCTTTTCTAGTGACATATCCTTTCACTAAATTGCACTGTAATTGTAATTGAACAGCTCCTGATATCCAGTTCTCTGTGATTAGATGATTGATCCTTCAGTCACTCTATCCCATTGCCTCCCTTCCCCTTTCAGATTTTTTAAAAGAAGGGAAGTAAAAATAGCTTGGTGCTCCTGGTTTTCTGAAGACTGTTTCTGCTTTTCTGCAGAATTGCAAGGCTTATATTATTATCTGTTCACAACAATGGGAAGTCACATCTGCCTGTATTTTACTTCTTATGCATTGAATTCTTCCAAAGAACCTAGGGTGTCTTAATGTATCAGCATAGTCTCCCTCAGTCTCCCAAATACAGCCCAGTAACTCAAAGAAATACCACAGAGTAGGAGCACATTCACAGGGCAAGGTCCAGGGTTCCAAGTCCAATCCACAAGGCAGAGTTCAGGCACAAGACAAGGGCAGTCCTCAGGACAAGAAACAGGTCCCAGGCAAGAAGCAATTACAAAGGCATAGGGAAGTAGCTGTTAACCGCAGTCCACAAGAGCAGAGCTAGGTCCAAACAAAAGGCGAAGAGCAATCTTCCAAGCGAGGCAAGGTAAACAGCAACAAGCACAAGTTGCAGGCAGCTCTCTGTCAGGTCAACCATGTCCCCCAATGGGGCAGCATCATCCTCAGCCCCTAGCGTGCCTTCCCTGTTGGACAATCTGAGTTCCAATTCCTCCTCTTCCAAACCTGGCTCTGATGGGGCCATGACCCTCTTGTTTGCTGGTATTAAAGGTATTATTGCAGTATATAATCTATTCCAAATAAACCTTGCATTTTGCAAGTGACCGATAGTGATTTTGTCAATGCCAATGGTGTTCAAGTGATGCTCCAGATGTTTTGGGATTGCTTCCAAGGAATCTACAGTTATTGGTACAAGTGTAATATAGTTCTGAAGGGTATAAAAAAGAGGAATCCTCAGACTGCCCACCTTAACTGAAGAGGGGTATGAATCACTGTCCATTCACACATGCTCAGACAGTGGAAAAACAAAACAAGCATGACCTTTCAGTTCACATATGTTATCATTATTATTGCTTTTCAAGATTTCAGTCACAGGGCGGATGGATGAAAAGATTGGCAAGCAATGGAGGTGAACAACCTTTTCTTTATGGGTAATTGCAAATCTAATTTTCACAATGCCATCCCAAAGAAGAAGATGCTGAGGAAGCAGCAGGAGCTGCAGCAGCTAATTCTGCTGCTTGCCAATCAGTGGGTGGACTGGTAATAGAGTAAACTATGTCATCAGTGGTGAGTGAGATTGTCATGGCCCCTTTGGGATGCTGGGAATCTTGATGGCTGACCCGCAGTGCTGACTCCTGATGCTGGGCTTGAATGTCCATGGAGTTCTTCAAACTTTTTATTTCTCCTGTTTAACTAGAAACTCGAGAAATACAGGTGTCTCTCAAGAAAAGAAAAACATTTTATATTTGATGTGAAATCTAAAGAGAATTACAAGCTGGAAGATAATGGGACAAGTATCTAGCACTGAAAAGATTATTCCCCATGAAAAGTATTGAATTATGACAACAAGTATATGAATATATGAATAGACTATTACAAAGTATATTTCACTTTGCACCATTATTTTGTATTGATTCTTTTAGTTAACAAATGGCACACACAACACATGTACAGATAGAGCCTTGGTAGTACAGTGGACTAAAAACACTGTTATTAACATCTGCTGCTTGCAATTACTGCAAGTTCAAATCTC
>JANHZT010002151.1:65216-79238 GCA_032468215.1 Stegonotus admiraltiensis | reverse complement strand
CCAGTAGCTGAATACAGCTGTGGACAAAAAGCATGCATGCTAAATTGTTTTTGCACCCTTTTACTTTATCCAGCAAATTTGAAGCGACTTCTGCAAGAACAATTCATATGCTCTGAGATGCAACCTCAGAAATAAAGTAAGGAACAATTTGGCTTCGAATGATGGAAATAATACTGATTATCAAAGTCTCAATTGGCAATATAGAAGCAAGACAGTATTGTAAAGCAAATACATTTGCATTATTATAATTGATTATCAGTAATACTGAGGTGATACATCTTCTTAATGCATTCATTTATTTCACTATTGTGCTAATTATCAGTTATTATATATTTTGTGCTTATTGTCTAGGCCTTTGTAATAATAAAGATTAAAATTTGAGTCTATTAATAAAGATTAAAATTGGTATTGCAATTTATATTCATGTTGAACATAAGAACTTTGAACACTGTTGATTTTCCCAGTTAATATTATTGTAAATTGTTACATTTTCATGACATTTAATAGGTAAATTCTTCAGTCTAAAAAAAATACCTTTCAGGTGAGACACAATTGCATGCCTTTTTTGAATAAACGCACAATTACTTGAATTTAGTTACTTCTGTCAGCCCTTTGAAGTAGGCTAGATCAAAAAATTGACACTCAAAAAATACTGGGACGCTATTGATATAGTCTATGAAAACAGAAATTTGAAAACCTGTCAACATTTTTTCTTCCTTCCTTATACCAAAGAAAGTTAAGGCATGGTGTTCCTGAGTGTCTCACATTTTCCTGGGCTAAGCTTATGTTTTAGTAACAGTCACAGCATATTGTGACCGCTATATTGTTCTACAGCTTCTTAGCAATTTCTACAGACATGCAAGTAAAATATATATTATAATTTGTTTTACAGATTAATGCAGACACGTATGACTCGACATCTATTCTGAGTTCAACGCAACCAAGGATCGCTTGTATCGGTACTTTAACAACTCCATCAATCCTTAGTTTGGTCACCAAGAACCGCAAAACTGCTGTCCACGTGGACTGGTGCTGACGTTTCTCGTCCATCTGCAAGGGCCTCTCCGTCTAAACCAAGAGACATGGCCACAAATGGAACAAAAGTAGCTGATGGGCAAATCTCCACAGAACTCAGTGATGCCTCAATTACTAATGATAAGCCTAAGACTCTAGTAGTGAAGGTGCAGAAGAAAAAAGGAGATATTCCAGATAGAGATGTCTGGAAGGGAAAATTTGATTTTCTTATGTCTTGTGTTGGCTATGCAATTGGTTTGGGGAATGTGTGGCGGTTCCCATACCTGTGTGGGAAAAATGGAGGAGGTACATATTTAACTTACTTGTGCTAACTATATTTGATTAGAATTCGAAGCCTTCTTTGATGAATATAGACAAGGGACACATGATTAATATAACGTATCTTAACATAAGTATAAAAATGTATGACAGGGTTTTTAGCAAAACCAGCCAAATAAATTTTACACTTGAAATGCTATTGCAGTTGTTCCACCCCTCATTATCTTGTTCCTAACAGGTGATCATTTCATTTCTCCTATTTGCAAACATATTTGGTAAGATTGGCATGTGCAGAACTTGTGGCCCTTCCTGGAGAACAAGCCTTTTGAAAACACATGTCTTGGTCACCTCTTTTATCAATTATTGCAGTGTCCTCTCTTGGGGATACAGTTGATATAAAATATTGGCGGGGCAGAGCTAATACAGGCATATAACACTGGTATTGTGACCTTTGCAATGGTTACCAATTGACTTCCAGGTACCAGAGTTGGATAGGTCGTAGATGGCATGACAATCAGGTATTGCATCAGCTGTCTGGTTCCAACTCTTGTACAGTGATGCTGAAAGAGTACCTGCCATAGAGAAGACTTGGAAAGGTAGAAACCAGTGCATTTTAGTAGTAGCCTTAATTTCATGGCATACTCTTCTCTCTTGATGTTTAGAACAGCCTTGAAAAGTTCTATCTAAAGGAGCTTTTGATATTTGAGGATGTCTCTAACACAGTAATACATGTAATGATATATTGCCTTTATTCGTTTGTTATATTAGTTTTTATCCTGTAAATACTTATGAATCCTAAGTGAGCATGGTAGTGGGAAAATGTAATAAACCAATCAGCAATACTGCACCTTGGAACAAATTTATATTACAAACAACAATGTATTTGAATTATTATCTATGTTTACATCTTTCAGAGGGGAATAGAAACAATACCACCAGCAATCAAAATTACAGTAGCTGTATAATAGCGGCTTTCTCTCTCTCTTTGTCTTCCATATCATGAGGACTACTGTGTTTGTTTCATATAATGATATATAATTATCATGAACAGCAGCTTATTTGTGTCTTATTTATTCTGGAAGCATCTGCTATAGTCTTTTACCAGAAAGCAAAACTAGCCTGGCAGAACTGATTTCTGAAAATTAAAAATTGTGTGGCTTGAGGGGCCAGGATTAAATTGGGTGGCTGCTCAAAGCTCACCCTCAATATGAGAAAAGCAGTGTCCTTGTGACTGTTCACTACTCTTGTATTAAACTTTGTTCCACTGTTCTGCATTAAATAAAAACTGGAAGGGAATTCAGATACAAGGTTTCTCCATTACACAATAAGAAGAATATAATTTGAAAAATAAGGGTCCTATATGTAGGGTGGGAATCTACCACAATCATGTTATCATTTCTAAAGCTAAAGTATATACTTCCAAGCAGTGACTCACACACACCAAAACCCAATGGATCTAGAAAAGATCCATTGGGTGCACCTTGCACCTTTTGGTTGCAAGGTGCACAAAATAAAAATAAAAGGAATGTGTTCTCACATTCCATATCTAAATGGGAAAGGGGAGCAATCCAAATTGTATAAATGTTTTTATCTGCATTTAATGTTAAATGTTAATGTTTCCTATTTTTTCTGCCTAGTATTTTTCATTCTTAAGAGCCATTTTTGTATCATTTCAGGGGCATTCCTGATTCCTTATTTCCTTACTTTAATTTTTGCGGGAGTTCCCCTGTTTCTTTTGGAATGCTCACTTGGCCAGTTCACATCCATTGGAGGTCTTGGAGTCTGGAAGCTTGCGCCAATGTTCAAAGGTATAATTTTGTATTTCCTATTAATTCTGAAATGGTCTTGCAAATGTAGGGAATACCAGCTGTCATTGGAAGGAAAAAACATATATTCTGAAACCCTTTAATGGGCTGCAGGAATGGAGCTGAATTCTTCAGTTGAATTCCTTCCCCTCAGGAGGGGAAGTGTTTTGGTATTTCAAGATTTCAGAATAGTGTTACAAGTTTTCAGCTCCATTGCTGCAGGCTGGTTAAGGATTTCCTCTCCATTATAGTATTTGAGAGAAAATGGCTGGCTGCCAGGAGGATTTCAGCTCCATGTGAATTTCAGCTCCTGAAAGGCAGCTCTTTCACTCTGCTTAATGACCCAAGAGATTGACTAATGACTGCAACAAGAAGTGTGGGAATTATGGTAATTAAGCAAAGCAGTGCCTTGGACATCTTACTTAATGACTACTTCACTGAATGACTGAGATAATAGTTGAGTACTATCTAGACCAGGGCCGTCAAACTTGCGGCCTGCAGTCTGGATGTATCACCCACAAAACACGCCCCTGCCTGGTTTAGGGAAGGGGGGGGGAAAGTCCCGATATGTCACGTGATGCTGCCATGATGATGTGAGCTTGATACCCCTGATCTATCAATACTAGAGGGTTATTTTGCTTTTTTTCACCTTATAGGTTATTTGGCTTGTTCATGCAAGTGTCACTGTGAAAAAAGTCAGATTAAGATTAAATATGAACAAGACAGAACAAATGGCAACAGATACAACAGTCAGCCTTAGAGTTATGAAGTTAGTTAGTTAGTTAGTTAGTTAGTTAGTTAGTTAGTTAAATATATTTCCACCCCTATTATATCTAACAACTCTGAGCGACTTACAGCACAAAAGTTAGTGAAGTGGTGGATAATGTCTGCATTTTAGGATTGACTATCAACAGAAAAGAACCAGCAGAAATTAGCACTTGGTTGAAATTGACACCATGAAAGCCTTGGTAAAAATATTCAGCTGTTGGGATGTATCTATATCTACATCTAGTATTATGCAGGCATTAATTTTCCCTTGACACTCCATAGAAGTGAAAATTGGATTTGAAGAAGCAAGTAGAAAGAGCAGTGACGTTTTTGAACCTTTATGTTGGAGAAGAAACCTGAGTATACCATGGATAACCCAGAAAACAAGCGGGGTCAAGAGTTCTTACTTGAAGCACAAAGAACAAAGCTGAAATTATCATATTTCAGATGCATTATGACAGTGGTTTCTTCATCACAGACCCCCTTTCAATATCTTTTGTGGCCATGGACTATAGCCATGGACCACCAACTCTTAACACAAGATTTAAAGCACTAGACTGCATCTAGCCTTTGTGGACCCCCTGTGATTACATTGTCCGCAGACCACAGGTTGACAACCACTGATTTATTAAAAGACCTGGAGATTACTTTAATTCTGGGGAAGATGGGAGAAAAGAGAAGAAGACAACCAAGAATAAAATGGATGGACTGAGTTGCAGCAGTGATGGGTAAACTATTAGAGAACTCAAAGTATTATGCTGGGCACATACCTTCTGGAGAAAATCAACTTGATGGCACATAATCAGTCAGAACAAAGAGGACTTTAATGTAGTCTCTGCCCAAGAATCTCTAATCATTCTTTCAGAACAGCAAATTATTCCCTTTCATTTTTGGTAGTTCTGTCTTCTCTTTTTTTAAACCTCCAGCCAGATTTCTGTCCACTTTAATGCGATTACTGAGTGTCATTTAATAAATATTCATTCCCTCTTATTCTCTTCAGTACATATACTCTCAGTTAATTTATCTAGCTATTTTTGACTCTTTGAACACAAACAGAAGGTGGAGTTTAATCTGAAGATGATTTGGAATGATAGTCTAGATCTTCCTCTGTTAAGAGTGGCTATAATATTGAATCTTGATTTAAATATAAATGTAGAAGAAGAAAGTATTTTATCTTATTTGAAACAGAGTCTTATAAAAGTTTTTTAATAGCCTTAAGCTCCACTGTTAATCATGAATAAATAAATAAACAAAACAGTGATGTGGTGATTTCTCCTACAGGTGTGGGATTAGCTGCTGCTGTTCTGTCCTTCTGGCTTAACATTTACTACATTGTGATTATTTCCTGGGCCATATATTACTTATATAACTCTTTTACTACAGTAAGTGATCCTTCTTCTTTTATTTTAAAAATAGCTGTTTAAAAACAGCTTTGTTTGATTCATACTGCCTTAAGGTATGTTAAGTTACAGACTTAGATCCAAGAATTATATTTCTATCCATTTTAAACTTGTCTATTTCATTGCTTTGAACTAGATTTAATCAAATATTGTTAATTGCCATGAATGAGCCCAGATCATGTTATTTGTCATAGCAATAATATGTATATTTACAAAAAGAAGAGAGAGAAGCCATAATAAAGCAATCAGCAAGATAGAAGCTAATCAAATAATATTACTCTATTAAAATACTCACAGGGCTAGCCAATATTAGAACGGCATTTAAGGTGGGATGGCTAAGTAGAAAATAAACTTCTTAGTCTATCAACTATCTATGGTATGCAAGCAGGATACCAGTTTATATTTCTAACACAGAAAGAGGCACACACACGCACGCGCGCGCACACACACACACACACACACTCTTTTGTGCAGTGTACTACCACATTCTCATCTGCTCTTAGTCTGAAAGTCATGCTATTGTATTTATTCATTCATTTATGTAGTGTCCCAGTGAAACTGAAATTTGCTTTTGGCTGCTTGCTGAGAAAGTTCTTATGAGCAACCAAATAAAAACTGGCATCCAACTTTTACCCTTTTGCTCATGCTAATCTTTCCTGCTGGAAAAGTGAGAGGTAATTCATTGCCCAAGGGCACCTAGTGAGTCATTTGCTGAGCTAAAATTTCATTAAGCCATCAGTTTTGGGCCCATACAGAGCTGAAAGGTATTTTCCTCTTTACAAAGAAGAGTAAGATCAGTTTAAATATATTTTGGTGGCATAATCATAGCTAAGTTGTAACAAAATAGTTTGAAATATATATGTTTTAGAAATGATTAGAATAATAGAACCTTTCCACGTTCTCTCTTCAGTGAGTTTATTGCAAAACTGTATTTGTACACACAAAAAATAGGATGTACCAAACACTTAGGATAAATAGGATCTCTGCTACTTAGTTATCCATCCATTCAATTTGTATGGCCATCCATATCTAGGTGGGTAACAATATTTAAAAGCAATATAAAAACCACAAATAAATTGTAAAAAATATATAAACACTGATAGAATACTTGTAGCTCAGGGCTGAACTATGGGGTCTTTGGTGCTCTTTGAGCTTTATATTCTTGCATACATAGAGACGTCTATATAGCATTCAAAACAGTCAAAAAAGAACCAAAAGAACAGAGCACTTCCTCACCACACATCAACACCCATACAAGCAGAGATTAACACCAAGATTAGCACTAGACCAACAATCACAAAGAAAACAATACCTGAATCAAGGAATCACTTAGATTCTAAGAACATTCTCATCAACAGTGACAGGGCAAGCAGCTAATATATATGAATAAAAATAAACCCACTCCCTTCTAGCACTGATGATGTTACTTAATTTGGTTATAAATTATCTGCAAGAAAACGACCAAGCTCAGAGAGCACCAAGAACCCCACAACATTATAGATGTTTATAATTATAAATATTTTCTTGACTAGTAAAAATTCTAATTGATTGAGGGTCCACAAAACACAGAATAAGGAATTTTAAAAAATCTATTTGATATCTGCACACTTACAAACACTGAGGAAGGTCCCAAACTTTCATTTTGGCACATGTCCATAAATTATTATGTTTTAAAGTAATAGAGGGATTAAGGTTCCAAATAAAGGAATGCTTTTAAATTATGAAATATTGCAAGAGGCAACTATATAGTTGCACTCTTGTTTGGTGGTGAATGAAGGGTGGATGGATGGATGGATGGATGGATAGATGCTCTTAGGTAGCCCCAATCTTTCAAATTAATATATGTGACATGCAATAGGAAATGGGGAGACAGTGCAACTATGTATTGTAAATTAGATTATTATAAATAAATCCCCAAATTGCATGCAATGTTCATATTCTTTATTACTCACTATTTGTATATGTTCAGAAAGGTGCATGTCTAATTAGAATTTAACAAAATGTAAAAGAAAAACTACAATATAATCATGACCTTTGGAAAGAAAAAGGTCTAGTTCATAGTAAATGTGGTAGAAAGTGCATTTGCAGCAGCAAAGGGGGTGGATTTGGCCAACTCAGAAAATTCCCAGAAGGAGATCTGTATTGAGACCACACAATTATGAGCTGGAGAGGAGAAGAGGGAAGAGGTTCAGGATAGCCACACTCTAGAATCTCTCAGGATATATCTAGTGGCTTAGAAATTTGTAACTTTAATTTGGCAAGATTTTGTCCAATAGATGTAAAATAATAAAGGTTTTAACTTGACTGGACCCTGGTGTCTCATCTCTGGCTTGACCTAATACTGGTGACATAAATGCAGAATGTATTACTGTAGTAATTCATCATTTCATCTTGGTCACTATTATAGAAAAGCAGATAAATCTAAGTTATATTGCTCTATCAAACACTGTTTTTATTCTTCTGTTCCAATTCTTTCTGTTTTTTAAATCAGACTCTTCCATGGAGTCACTGTGATAATCCCTGGAACACAAACCAGTGTTTCTCCAACTACAGCATAGTAAATAACACCAACTTGACAAGTGCTGTTGTGGAATTTTGGGAGTAAGTCAAGAAGTCTACACCTTTTTACTTTCTATGAATGTCCATTGTCACTTTCTCAAAACCAAATAGAATATAAATTTTTCTATATTTGTTTTCTGTTTTTAGGCAGAATATGCATCAAATGACAGATGGACTGGAAAAACCAGGGCAGATTCGGTGGCCATTAGCAATTACTCTGGCAATTGCCTGGATTTTAGTATATTTCTGTATCTGGAAAGGTGTAGGCTGGACTGGAAAGGTAAGGGAATATAAAAGCATGCATTGCAGACTGAATCATTGTGAAAAATAGAGATACAGGCTCTCTTGAAGGGACATCCCCTCAAGATATTTACATTGTATTTTAAATGCTGTAGTATTTTTTTTTCTATTTATTTTTCACCTATAAACATAATTATTACATATAGGTAGGGTTTATCACTGTATACATTGAATTGCGCAAGGTGATACTATTAATATTAGTGTAGATACTTAAAATAGTATTGTATCTCATATATTTCAAGTCAGCAAACTAGGAACATTATGTATTGTATTTCTTAAATCCAATTTTAAATTAATTGAGAGAGAGCTTAGCATAACAATTACTTTCAAGTTATCCTCTTATTCTTTACATTAGGTGGTATATTTCTCTGCCACATATCCATATGTCATGTTACTTATCTTGTTCTTCCGTGGAGTAACATTACCTGGAGCAAAAGATGGCATTTTATTTTATGTAACTCCTAAGTTTGAGAAACTTTCAGACTCTGAGGTAAGTGGTCCCCCAAATAATTTTGTTGTAATTCTTATTACTGACAATCCCATGGTTATTCCTCCCACTATTCATTATCAACATTCTTTCTAATTTTGAATTACAATATAAGCTATCTATCCTAATCTTATTGGAATGGCTTTATAATTCTTCATTAGGTCTGGCTGGATGCTGCTACACAAATCTTTTTTTCCTATGGTTTGGGTCTCGGCTCGCTGATTGCCCTTGGAAGTTACAACACATTCAACAACAATATTTACAGGTAAAACAGTTACCATTCTGCACTAGCCTTGTATCCTAGATATTAAAGTTATAGGAAATTGATTCAATTCATAGAGTTTTTCTCAGTGGAAACGACTTCAATGTAGTTCGAACAGGGATACATTGTAGGGTTATGCAGATTTTTAAAGGGACCAGCTGAGGGAGATTCAGCCCTCCAGTTCTTCAACAAGTTGGACTAATTCAAGTCAGTGAAGCCTTTTGTCACATCAAATCATTGTGATACATCTTCACCTGGCAAACATTTCATCAATGCAAGGTCCCTGCAACTTGCACACTCCTATTAGAAAAAATCATCATCCACCACTGGATGATGATTCCCTGCCAGTAGGAATATGAATAAAATACCTGGTTTCTGAAGTATCCCTCCATCCCTCTCTCTCTTTTCTCCCAGGGATTCCATCATAGTATGCTGCATAAACTCTTGCACAAGCATGTTTGCTGGTTTTGTTATCTTCTCCATTGTTGGATTTATGGCTTATGTAACCAAACGGCCTATTGAAGAGGTTGCAAAATCAGGTATGTTATTCCTTACTTTGTGTTATTGTTTTAGTGGTAAAAAAAGTTAGTACAACTGAAAATTTCTAAAGTTTGCTAAGTTCTCCCAAGGGTCTACTGTTCAGCATGTGTTTGTCTAACCAGGTAACATTAAACTAACTGACTGTTTAAATGTGGAAACAACAAAATGGACAGGCAAAATGAACCTAATCTTAAAACTCTACTGGATTGGATAGTAGCGCATCCCAAATTTACTTCAAAATATCCCTTAGATCAGAATCTTTTGTTTGAATACTTCCTTCTATAGGGACTGTTTTGCTATTCTGTACAACAGAAATACTGTCTGATAGTTGAATGGAGTTATAAGAATGAAGACTCAGACTATGAGCAACTTCATGTGTTTATTTTTTATTGGCAATTAGGGCCACTTTTATCTTCATAAGTGAAACATCAATACTGGTTGCATGCTTAGCAAAATATACACTTCATACTGACATGTGGCACCCTGGCCATCAAACTTCAGAGGCCTGAAAGCAAAATGCCAATCAATCATTCAGTAGGGATTCAAGGACCAACTAGAAAATAGCACATTTCAATGAGAATAGTGTTGAGAGTTGGGCAGCATACAAACGTAATACAAAAATAAAATAGGATGGTGGATATAACATTGCCCCTTATATGGACCACAGGTAAAGGAGCTAGAAGGAACTTGTTTGCTTCCACTGGCCAAAATAGTCAGCTTCTACCAACTTTTAACCTAGGACTTGACAACTCTAAGGCAGCATACACTAATCCAGTGTTTCTCAACATTGGCAACTTGGAGATATGGGAACTTCAACTCCAATAATTCTCCATACAACATGCTCCAGCTCGAACTTCGTCTGTTAGCCTGGTGTCCACTGTTATTCAACAGCAATATGTGGAAAAGAAAACCAGTCATTTATCATAAACTGTAAAGTTACATAATGACTTACCAGTTGGCTTAAACTAGTGGTCTCCCTCCTTAACTTCCCTCGCACCTCATTTCTTTTCTTTCATATGCCTTATTAACTTTTTGTAAAAAAAAATATGGAGTATCTTTTTGCCAAATTATGTGAATTATTGGGAGAGATAAAACTAAAATAAATCAAATTAATAAGTGATGCAAAGTCATGCACCAAATAGCACAGTTACTCTTGGAAATTACACCAGTTACAGTTCTGGGGGCAAATGTAGGTCTTGAAAAGGTTTTCCAAAGTCTTAACTGCTTTTAATATGCAGCTCTCTTACCCAGGCCCCTGAAATCATGGAAAATGTACAACAGTTCATGGGCTGTAGTGGGAAGAACACTGGTTATTTAATATTATTATAGACTTTAGTTTTCTAATATTTATTTATTTAATTCATTTATTTATCAAACTTTTATGCCACCCTTCTCCCGAAAGACTCAGGGAGGTGTACAGCGAAAATAAAAACATAATAATACAAAACTTAAAAACAGTTTAAAATTAATTAAATAGATTGGCCGAATAATTTAAAATACAATTAAAACAACCCATTAAAAAACCTACTTTAAGCCAGCCCTGCTCGGTGAAATAATAATGTTTTCAGGGTGTGGTGAAAGGCCCAGAGGTCAGGAATCCGATGCACCTCCAAGGGCAACTCGTTCCAGAGGGCAGGGCCCCCCACAACACTGTCTGACTGACGGCACCCTGAGGAGACCCTCTCTATGGGAGCGCACTGGGCGATGGGAGGCTATTGGCGGCAGAAGGCGGTCTCATATATACCCTAGTCCTAAGCCATGGAGCACATTGAAGGTGGTAACCAACACCTTGAATTGCTTAATAGAGAGTAACTTCATAAAGAAAACTAGAAGCCAATGTGGTGATGATACACTGAACTACAGCATTAATATTTAACATGTTATCTGTTGAATGGTAAAGCTCTTTGGTGACCTATAATGAACTTTGATATTGTATTATGATATTGTAGGTACTGTAATATTCATAAATATTATGTAATGGAAATACAGTATTAGGTGGCATCTTGCCAACTAAAACAGAATCATACATTTTGTATTAAATATATATTTAAGTGAAAAGTGTTAAGTACTTGCAGATACATACAAAATTTATGTTTGTAAAAGCTCACAAAAATGAACATTTTCCATAAATTCAGTCTGGGATGAAATGGTGCAAGGCAAACATAATACAGACGTGGGATCTCTCATCCCTTATCTGTCTCTGATTGCCAGGATTTAACTGTATATCAGGTTTTCTGCTTGATATACAGTTAAATCCTAGATGGAATATGGATTAATGTAGTCAAACAATAGTTTAGAAATGGATGAACTAAATGCAATAGATTAAACTGCAGAGTGTTTTTAATTAATAACTGTTTTGGATAATCTAAAATGAACACTGATTATAAAACCAATTTGGTTCACATAATGCTAAATTATAATTTATTTTTATTTATTAAATTTATATGCTGCCCATCTCACTATCCAAAGCAACTCTGATGATAATGAATGGGGGTGCGTCAATCTTAGCAAAAACAATAACTTTATGGCTTGGCAATTCTAGTGATAATTGATTGCAGACTTTAGATTCCTTGAGAAATAGCTGCTCTTCAAATCTGACAGTACTGAAATAGATTGATGAAGGTTTTGACTTGCTATAAAGTAATTTTGTGGGTTGATATGAGACAACTTCATAGAACAGAATATTGTAAATGCTGTGAACAGAGTTGTCCAAAAGGTAACTGGACTTCCTTTGTTTTTTCTTTGAAAACATTTTGCTTCTCATCAAGAAGCTTCTTCAGTTCCTTTTATAAAAAGTACCTTTGGGACAACCATGGCCTGGATGATTGAGAATCTCCATAGACATTTACTGTGTTGTTGTTACTATGTCAACCTATGAAACATTTAAAAATGAGCTCTATAACATTAATTGTATTCTGCTTTTGTTTACATTTTAATTTGCATGTCATTAGTCACTTATTTCAGTTCTAATCAATAAATTTATCATTATATTTTGAAAGATACTAAAAAGAATAATAAGGTCAATAAGTTTGTATTGCAAAAGAGAACTTCAGAGACAATGTATTTCTCCCTCCATTACTAGGTCCAGGACTTGCATTTTTAGCTTATCCAGAAGCAGTTACACAACTTCCCATCTCTCCATTGTGGGCAATACTGTTCTTTTCTATGTTGCTTATGCTTGGAATTGACAGTCAGGTAATACAGACCTTCTTCATGATTATTATTCATGGGCCCATTGTAAATACTCCATCTCATGTAATTATTTCTGGGCAATTTATGTGACATTTCAAGTAGGACCACCTTTGGCATAGAGGCTACAGGCTAAGAATGAGTGCAGTGTTCACATTGATGAGAAGTTTAAGAGGCCATTTCCAAAATAATCAACACATACAGTCCGATTTACCATCACAAAAGAGCTGTCAGCCTTGGAAGCCATATTAGGCCAGAAGCTTCAATGCTACCATCTCCTCATGTGTGGGAAAATAGGAGGGGGGATTTAGGAGGGGGGAGTTAGTAGACATAATAACAGTTTTCCCATCAGTCAAGGTCAGGCCAGTCCAGCATCTAAAGGAGGAGTGGTCAGGGGCTGGGCCGAGGTGAAACAGACAGTGACTGGGTCATGTGACTGAAAGGGAAAAAAGGGGTTGGTTTTGGGAGCTTTGTATTAGTGAAGGAAAGCCCGGGTTTTTCAGATTTGGGATTTCCCAGATGTGTCAGTTTACCTATTGCTAGTAAAAAGAACTTTGGAAAATGCCTGCTTCCGCATCTTTACTGGGAGTCAGGGGTTTTCTGGAATGCTGACAAGAGCAGCTTCTGCCTCTATATTAGAAAATTCTGAGACAAGAGAGAGCCTTCAGAGAACTTTCTTGTATGGTATCTTTAAATTGAGAGACCAGAGAATTAATTACAGAGAAATTAACTCTTTCTCTCTCTATTCCTACAAGACAGGCTGATATGGAACCTTTCTCAAAAAATTCCAAAATGGGATGAACTGTAGAATCACTTGTGGGAATGTTACTATGTCATGGCTCCATACCAGGCAGTTTTCATCTGCTAAACCGGCAGTCCCCAACCATTCCAGTTTGGTGTACCAGCAGAAGGGGAGGGAGGGAGAGAAGAGAATGGATGGTTCCATGTGAGCGGCAAGTGCAAACATTTGCACGTGCATCTCCATTTGCACAAGTGGCTCCATAGCCTGGGGGGTTGGGGACCCCTGTGCTAAACATTAAGGAAAAAAAATAGTCCCACTACAAAAATATTATCTTCCTCTGGTTTGAAATGGCAAATTCAAAACATACACAGACATTACATAATAAATAAAATTTGATTCAAATGCTTTCTTAAATAATTCAGTGAGCATGCAGACGTGAAAAAAATCTGGCTAATCAATGGCTTCATTTGATTAACAGTATTCTTGTTACCTCACCCCAAAAAACTATTGACTATAATTGTTTCTCTATGGAATTTATGCTTTTACCATGAGGTGGTATAGTTATTGAAGGTTCATAAATATAAGAAATATACAGATAAGAATTTTTTTTTTTGCTTTGATTTATATGCCGCCCTTCTCCGGAGACTCAGGGCGGCTTACAATGCATTAAGCAATAG
>JANHZT010002150.1:166357-178097 GCA_032468215.1 Stegonotus admiraltiensis | reverse complement strand
TGTGTCCACTGTACCTGCGTGTGTGTGGTCCACATGCTTTGCAAAGTGAAGAATAATTTTTGGCTGGTGATTGTTTATTTCCAAACTAGACAACGATCCCCACAATATAAACACCAACTACTGATTTATAGACAGGTTTGAGCAACAAGCTTAAGATGAGAAAAGGGCTAGAGTGGAATAACAATAAATTGCTAGACAACATAGTGGACAAGGCAGCTAAAAATAGAGTTAGAAAATTAATGATCATTTTCACAAGAAGGTTTGGGAGTGGGAATAGTCTCCTCTTTTATTTTATTTTTAAATGTAAATCCCATTCCCAGGATTCTTTTTATAAAGTAATAAAGTAAGTTTCATAAAGTAATAAATGAATAGTAATAAGTAAACTTGTTTCTCTGAAGAGGCAGATAATGTTGTTGTGGGTTCATGATTGACTATTTTCACATTGAACATTTACTTTTTGCAATAAAAAGATCTGAATGGAAAGCCATTATTTTAACCCAGTTGACTCTCGAGTTGCTTGCTTTTGTCATTTTCCCACAAATATTCATCTGACCTTTAACTTCCTTTTTCCTAGCTTTTACCATTTGCAGCACATGTTGTGCATCTAAAGCATATTGCTGTATAAATGTTCAATATGAAAACATTCTCTTGGAAGACAGGAAAACAGAAAGATTATTTTTTTAAAAAATTCCCAGAATTTGCCATACTCATATTACATTATTATAATTACTATACAGCTTTCATTCCTTAGGATGAAACATATCCTGATTTCTTTTCTCTTTTTTTGCCAAATATTTCAGCACCCTATATCGTAGCCCAGGGAGGTCAAACTCAATTTCATTGAAGGCCGCATCAGGGTTGTGTTTGACCTTGGGAAGTGGGCATGGCCATGGTGGGTGTGGCCAGCTTGACATCACTCGTGTCCAGGCACCTGCAATGGCCTGAGCACTCTGCCAGCAAAAACAGGCTCCTGAGCTCCGTTTTCACTGGCAGAGGGTTATAGGAGGCCCTGACAGCCAAAAATAGAGCTCAGGAGCCCATTTTCACTGGCAGAAGCTCTGTGGGCTGGTCCTTCACTGTTTCCAGGGTGGCCCCATGGGCCACATCTAAGTTCCCCGCAAGCCTTGAGTTTGACACCCTGTCATAGACCAAAAGTTTAGAGATTAGAAGGTGATGAATTTTCAAGTGAGGTGAAAACAATGGGATTTTTTAAATAAGCTCAGGCAAATAACAGAAACATGTGAAAGGAAAATGATGGGAAGTAAAACAATTCTCCTAATCGGAGTAACAATAGACCTTATAAGACCATTTGGTTTGTAGCACTGTCAGACATCATCAACTTTTAGAAGTTCTGGCTCTGAAGAAGTTCTGAAACATTTTAAGGTATGCCAATTCCTGGTTCTAATTAGGCTCTTATTTATATGCTTATACTTATTATACTTATCAGTGATAAAAAAATATTGAAATCTGTCAACAGATTTGAAATCTGTCTAGCCTGTATCTGGCCTGAATTGGTTCTGGGAAACAGAAAGTAATTTTTTAGCCATTTAATGAATAAATGGACACTATATAGTTATTTTAAAGAATTTTAAGGCCAAATGACATAAAGACAAATGGAGACGTATCACTGACAAATAACTTCCCAATAGCACTACATCCTCCAAATACATTAAAATTTCAGAGTATAATTATAGTTCTGTGTCATAGATTGAATTTTTTTTTCTTTTTTCATTTTTTTTGTAGCATACCACTAACTGGATCTATAATAATAAACAATGAACAAACATGCCTACATTATATGGAATGAAAAAAAAATCTAATTTAAATGCAAAGTTTCCATCAGTCAGTTGCTATTAGTTTTCATCTTCTACCTATTAAATGAGAACTTTGTTTACATACTAAATAAAGAATACAAATTAGGTAAGAATTATATTAGCATTGATTCTTTATTGTTACTAAGAGCTAAGTTTTTCATTTGTATCTGTAAAGAAAAAAATAGCTTGGATTCTATATACAATTGGATATAAATGGATATCAATATAGATACAGATAAATACAAAGTAGAGCTACGATTTCTGCACTGCAAAAATAATAAACAAAAACTAGATTATAATTGAATGGCAGAAGGTATATATGAAACTTACATTTAAAAAAAAAAAAATCAGGAATGGTAATTCTAAGGTTATTTCCCCACTAGTGACCTATTGCAACTTCAAAGCCATAACGGCAACTATGAAGTGCAGTGGTTCAAAAATCATAAAAATGTACATTATGGTGTCAGGATACGAACCTAGCACCTTTGCATTCTGATGTATGTACCAATAAGTCATGCAACCGGATCATGATGACACAGCACATGTTTCATCATATGTCCTCCTTCCCCTGTCACAGAAGCTTAACTTCGTAGCCTCATGTCACATGAGTACTAATCTATCCTCTTTGCTACTATCTTGGCATGAGAATGGTTAAAGGGCTCTCAAAAAATGCTATAAGTGGAGAAAGGACCTAAAGCAGTGTAAGTCAATCTTTTCATCTATTGCAAAAGAATATCATGCTAGGCGATGATGATCTTGATATCGCGATGGGTGGCACATAAATTTAATAAATAAATAAAAGCACAAGCTGTCCATCAGCCATATTCTATGTTTAAGTCCATGTATTATTATATAAGCCACCAAAATTATTTTTGCTGCCTGGGATAAATAAAATACTGTCTTAACCTTCAAAATCCATGAAAAGAACTAATGAGTTTTAGGAAGAAACATTTTATTTCTGCCATTGACCCTCTGAAGACTGCAGGGACCATTAGAGAGTACAGAACAAACCCCCATGGTACACATAACTATATCCTTCAATGGCCACAATGACTTGCTAAAAGGATGCAAATGACCAGCTGTCTGCAAGGAGTATAAATCCTTCCATTCCCCACTTCTTCAGTCAGGGCTGAAGAAGCTTCTTGGATGAGAAGCAAAATATCTCCAAAGAAAAATAGAAAGTCCAGTTGCCTCTTGAAAAAAGCACCTTTGGGACAACCATAATCTGGATGACTGAAAATCTCTATAGTCATATATCCTTCAATATTTCATGGCTTTCCCCCAGTATTACTTTTCCACCTGCTAGTATTTATCACAATTGTGCCAATCAGAGGTGGGTTTCAGCAGGTTCTGACCAGTTCTGAAGAACCAGTAGTGGAAATTTTGAGTAGTTGAGAGAACCAGTAGTAAAAATTCTGACTGGTACCCCGCCCACCCCATATATTCTCTGCCTCCCAAGTCCCAATTGATTGGGAGGAAATGGAGATTTTACAGTATCCTTCCCCTGCCATGCCCACCAAGCCACGCCCACCAAGCCATGCCATGCCCACAAAGCCACACCCACAGAACCAGTAGTAAAAAAATTTGAAACCCATCACTGGTGCCAATGTATATGTTTGTATGACACACTTAACTCGGGGTGAAATGCTACCAGTTTGGGCCAGCTCGCTCGAACCAGTAGTAAAAAATGCTACTGGTTCACTAAACTGGTAGTAAAAAATGTAAAAAAAAAAGTCCTGATGATCAGCTCAGCGATGCGCGATCATCTGAACTTTTTTTTTTTACTTTTTTAGCATTATTTTACTACCAGTTTTCCGAAACGGGTAGTTAAAAATAATTTAAAAAGTAAAAACAAAAGTTCCAATGATCATGCATTCCTCAGCTGATCGTCAGAGCCTTTTTTTTTTACTTTTTTAAAGCATTTTTTTACTACCTATTCGCCCGAGCCAGTAGTAAAAAAAAATGCTTTTAAAAGGTAAAAAAAAGGCTCCGACAATCACAGCTGTGCTGCGTGATCATCGGAACCTTTTTTTTACCTTTTAAAGCATCTTTTTTACTATCTATTCGCCTGAGCCAGTAGTTTGGCACATGCGCAGCCAGGGAACCGGTAGTAAACCAGTTCAGATTTCACTACTGCCTTAACTGATCATATGTGTGGCTAGTATGTCAAGCCCAGTTAGTCAGGTTTAATTGTAAGGCCCAGTATCTTTGGAGGTTAAATTTATCTTCCTTTGAACATGGTCCAAACTGATTAAAATAATGTATATGTAATCAATAGATCTCAAATTGATTGTGCACTCTTACAAAAGAACTAGTATCTCTGTGTTTTGGCAAGCAACGTATTTTAACTGTGATCTACTGGAGGATTGAAAGGAAAAATGATTGTCCTTGCATTTGTAATTTACATTAAAAAAAATTCCAAATTAACGAGTATTATGATTGTGTCAGATTACAAGAACTTGGAATATAAATGAATATCAAATTATGTTTCCTACAAACAACTTTCAAATAACAAACCACAGTAGAACAAGTTCCAAATATACACCCTCTCTAAAACAATTACTCCCAACATACCCAAATATTAATCATTATTAAGCTTTAGTGTAGTTTTTTAAAATCTTACTCCATGAAGTTTTAATATTGTAACTATTTTTCTATTTATTTTATAACCTGTAAGATGCCCAGAATCACCTTACCGGGGAGATAGGCAGCATAAAAATTTACTAACTAACTAAGTTTGTCCAGTACCCATAAAAATGAACCCTGTTTTGTTTATAAAGAAGAGAGATTACTAACTTAATAATTTTCAAATATACATAAATATGATTGTGAATTTCAGAATCTCCTTTTTATCAATAATGTTAATCATTTAAGAGTTCCAGATGCTTCTAATGCTTCAAACTGACATTCTAAATTCAAAATATGATTTAATTTAATATATTATTGCTGATTGGTTTTCAGAAATCCAAATTTATTTTACAAAACAAAGAATAATTTAAAGCACTGATAACAATGAATGATGCAAAGTATAATACAATTTCTCGTCCATCAGCTCCAGAATAAAAATTTATCTGTGTCTTTCCAGTTGGGAATATTATACATGTCAATTTCTAATGAGAATTAAGACCTCATTTAATTTTACTGTTCAATATCCTCACAGACTTTAGTGGAGGAATAACTGATTTACACTATAACTAAAATAGGGAACAAATCCCTGCTAAACTATAAAATATGGAGAATAATAACCTAATCGTGCCCATCATGGTTTCTGAGATAAATCACTTACATTTCTTGAAGAAAAAAGGTCAGCTTGAAATTGAGAAAGAAAAATTCCATTCCTGCCCATATTCATATGCAAGTCATAAAATCTAAAGTCATAATCTAGATTATAAAAAACCCTTATAGATCTGATGTCCCATATGTAAGTAGTTATGTGAGTTTGTGTGTTGGAGTGACATTCATTTCATTTATTTATTTATTTCCAAAAACTCATGGAATGAGTTTTTTATTCAAAATGTCAAAATGTTTGACAAAATGTTAATCATTGATATACAATAAATGTCAATTATATCAGTAAAGAAATACTTATAGGAATATTTTTTTCTGGAATATAAATTCAAATGCTCTGTAAAGCCCATATTTTACAGATACTCATTGAAATAGGTTGTTGTTGTATTGTGATTGCTGCATATTGGTTTTTAGAGTCTTTTATTGTAATTTTTTAAGTGTCTTTTATTGTGGTAATAGGGACGTGGTGGCTCAGAGGCTAAGATGCTGAGTTTGTGGATCGAAAGGTTGGCAGTTCAGTGGTTTGAATCCCTAGTGCTGCGTAATGGGGAGAGCTCCCATTACTTGTCCCAGCTTCTGCCAACCTAGCAATTTGAAAGCACATAAAAAATGCAAGTAGAAAAATAGGGACCACCTTTGGTAGGAAGTCAAACAGCATTCCGTGCGCCTTTGGCATTTAGTCATGCCAGCCACATGACCATAGAGGTGTCTTTGAACAGCGCTGGCTCTTTGGCTTTGAAACGTAGATGAACACCACCCCCTAGAGTCAGGAATGACTAGCACATATGTGCAAGGGGAATCTTTACCTTTACCTATTGTGGTAATCCTTTAGAAGTTTCTTTAGATCAGGGCTGTCAAACTCACGGCCCCTTGGCCAGATGTGTCACACACTGGCCACTCCCATGTCCAGTTTAGCAAAGGGGGAAAAAGTTGCAATGTGTCACATGATGCCGTGAGTTTAACACCCCTGCTTTAGATTATCATGGTATTATTAAAATAAATAAAGTAATACACTGTTATTTTTTATGTTATTAGAAATGCAGTAAATACAACATTGTTTTAAAGGATTACATGTTTTCTCTTACTTCATGGAGACAATTTTCTCCCAATTGGTAAACAGAAATACCTTGCTTGAAATTCCCATTCTGGGGAAGTCCAATGATACTCAAGATATTAATGTGATGTAATGGTGGCAGAAATGCTAGCAGATGAACCTTGAAACAAATATGTTGAATTATTAAGGAAATGACAAGGGTGAAATCGGTGCAATGAAGGCTAAGAACCTTAAATGCCCAATAGTGCTACATTTTAATGAAGGCCAAAGTGACACTGCAATGGACCATTTCTTTTACCAGTCTCCATTAACCTTTTGGATGCTATGCTCTCAGGTCTTTAACTTGTTAAGACAAAGTGCCTCTTAATGACAGAGGCAGCTGTTCTGTTTAAGTGTATCTTGCAAACTAGAATAAAACTAGGGAGCAAAAATCAATGGGAACTAAATATGATACGCTCTGGCCATGATGAGGAAGCCACTAAATTAAGAAAAGGGCAGCTAAACATTGACATCTCTGGATCATTGGTGGCATAGAATCCATTCTAACCTGACACTCAGAATAAAAGGAATTATGAAGGAACAATTCCTCTAATCGTTAAATGCACCCATCTTCTGCTTTTGTTCTTTTCTTGGATGTTTAGTTTAAATGCTTAGAATTTGGCCACATATCATAATGTTTCATTCCTATTTTATTGGGGTTTTTTTTTTCATTTGTAGGAGAGACTATCCAAAATGCTTGATATTTCTTATTGCATTGTATATGTGAGTGGTGTGATGGCCTACTGAAGAAGACGCTTGCCTCCCACTCAGAAGATTGACAGTTGAATCCTAAGTAGGGACAGATATTTCTCTCGTAGGTGCAAAGAAAAAAAAAAGTGCTGCGAACCCCGCATGACATCAGGAAGGGCATCCATCTGGTAAACGCTCAGCTCCATCAAGTCACCCCAAGTCTATCCCAAATTAAAGATTACAGGGTCATAAAAAGGGAGTTATTGCACTATATATACTTTATTGCATTCAAAGAATATATGTATGCATATATGTATGTATCAGTGGTGAAATCTGAACCGGTTTACTACCGTTTGCTGGCTGAACATGCGCACTGAGTGCCAAATGCAAAGTGTGCATGCACATGCAGTGCACATCAAAAGGAGGCATGGGGTAAGTAGAACAGTGTGTGTTTGTGGGAGGGGGGGTGATTTGCTGTGGCGCGTGAGCTTTTTTTTTTACTTTTAAAAGCATTTTTTACAACCTATTCTGCCAGTAGGTTGTAAAAAATGCTTTAAAAGGTAAAAAAGGGCTCTGACAATTGTGACGCACAGCTGTGATCATCAGAGCCTCTTTTATTTACTTTTAAAAGCATTTTTAAAATAACCTATCTGGGTGAATAGGTTGTAAAAAAATGCTTTTAAAGGGTAAAAACAGGCTCTGACGATTGCACAGCTCAGCTGTGATTTTCAGAGCCTTTTTTTTTTACTTTTAAAAGCAAAAAAGCAAAACCTTTTGTGCATGCGCAGAGGGTACAAAACACATTACTTCCTGGTTAAAAAGTTCCTGGAACCTCGAGTCATGATCGCTACCGGTTCTTCGAACCACCCGCCATAATCACTACCGGATCGGGCGATCTGGTCCAAATCGAGAGCATTTCACCCCTGGTATGTATCTATGTATGTTTGTCATGGAATATTAAAGGATTGCGATATATAACTAAAATGAGAATGGTTTTTTAATCAAGTAAAATTGTTGAAGATCTATTCTTTCAAGAAATTCACATTCCCTCTTATGAAAAAAACATATTTCAGCCAGAAAGGGGGTTGATCACATCTATTTAAATGGAAATTTAAATCTGCCAGGGATAGAAAAGTATTTAAGAAATCCAAACATACTTTAGCAAAAGATTTTGGAGGTTAATTAAGGGAATTTTGCAATAATGGAGATTTTGCAAATGTTTTAGTTCTCGGTGAAGCAAATATTTGTACTTGGAAATTTTAACATTTCAAGGCAAAACAAAATCTAGTCCCCGAAGATGGAATATCTTGGGGGAAGAAGTTACCTATAACTTCTTCCCCCAAGCAAGAATATATATTAACCAACCACCTGTGACAGATGTTGAAAGCTGGGCTATATATTTTAAAATATGTCAATTGATATGTACCCACACATTAATAATACATTTATATGCACACATTCATAGATATATACACATATATAATGTGCATATATATACATCTATTACTCAACTTTCAACCATTTGTTTAGTGATTACTCTAAGTTACAACAGTACTGAAAGGAGAATGTATTATTTTTATGTAACCTACTTCATGTTCTTTCCCAGCTGAAGGATCAGTGAAAGCACTTTTCCTTTTTCAATTTATGAATGAGAAAAGAGGAATGCTGTTGGAGTAGGATGATTTGTGGGGACATAGATACAGAAGGGGAACAATTTAAGAATACATTAGCATTTTAAATGATCAATTAGATAGATACATTCATACAAAGAGAAGTAAATAGGTAAAATATAATGCTGAACATTCTTTCAGCGTACTGCTGAGCCTCCCCAAACATTCCTGCTTATTTTATTTTTGACTTCAAATGATTTTTAAAAATGGAAAAAAAATAGTCTCACGTAGAATACAGTGAGAAAAAAGTGGATTAAGAATAGACGAAAGGTAGTTCCAGTTTGGATCAATCACCATCTCCTACAACATGCAGTCACTTTTTCTAATTAAGCAAACAGCAAGGTCAGGTGTCCATCAAGTATTGATCATAGCAAGTGCGATGCTACTTTGAGTCAGATGAAAAAAAATAGATCAGTGACATTTATGAGAGTAGGAGGAATGCCTTCTTTTTATATTCTATCTATATGTTAGGAACTTTGGATGAAATCCATTGATTAGAATGATTAATAGAAGCACTACTCTAAAATTAAACCTACATAATTAACAAGTTGAGTAATTGCACAGCTACGTATGTTGATTCTGCCCCCAGAACTGTATATCCTGCCAGCCCACATCTCCATGCTTGTCTGCAAAGGACAAACCAGCCCAAAGCAGATCAATGATTTCCATTAGTTGGGACCCTGTAAACTTTGAATTAGAGATATCAGACCAACATATGGCCAACAAGGAAGTTGACTAACAGCAGATGCGAAGAAAGCATGACCAAGAGTCATATGTTAGATTTTTTTTTTTAAAAAAAAACAAAACCTAATATATTAAAGTAAATTTTACATCCAAGTTACTAAAACTGAAATAACAATAACCGGCTTATGTAAAGATAATTCTGTGCAAGTGATTTTAAAAGTTGAAGCCATTTTTACCTATGTATAGTTTGACATTAACTATAGATACATGAAAATGGGTTCACATTTAAGTACAAGTGTAATTTATAATTCCAATACATGAACTGAAGGATAGTTATACAAAAATGTGATGTTCACAATTATGTAAATTTGTAAAGCCAAATTTTTGGTGCTAGATTTCTGGTTAGGGAGATGTGCTTCAGGCCAACATCTTTTTGCTTCCAGGGTCAAAGCTTGCCTATTTCTATCCTCCCATCTCTTTTAAAACAACCATATGATGGCGGTGGTGGTGATGATTTGTCTGATCAGTTTAATTTGCAAACATAGGGGTATATGTATTTACCTGTATTTGTAAAGTACGTGTCTTTAAGTTTTACAAAAGATAAAACTGCCTGCAGTTTTAACTTCATTTAGGCTTTATTTGAATCCATAAAGGAATATGATTGGAGGGTGAGAGTTACGTTCATCGTTCTGGGGCTGCTGTGGTTCAAAAGTTAGTTTTTCTCAAGGAAAATGAACTTTTCAAGGAAATGGCTTTAAAACTGTATAGAAATAAAACCTTTTAGAAAAGGGATACATGCAGGCTGTGACTGCATTTTAGGGGTTCTTTTTCCTGTCTTCAAGGTGCCAGTTTTAAAACTTCATGAAAATTAAAAGCACGATTAGGGTAGCGTTTATTTCACAATGTACAGAATAGGGTTTGCTTCCCAAATACAATGCAACCAAGGGTTCTGTTAATTGTTCATTTTAAATAGTTTTGGTACAGGTTCTTATGGGGTTAGTAGGTTTGGGGTTAAGCTAACCATACAGTCTAGGGTTGAAAGTCTCCCTTTTCTTGATGGGATTAAGTTCACGATGTCATGTCCAAGATGTTATGACCTTGTGACTCTAGCATCATGTGGAGAGGAAGTATGCATCATATGACATTTGTTTACTTTGATGATGTCACCAATTAAACAACCAATAAGCTATTGTTAAAGTTAGTCTATACTATTACTACTCACAGGCATTGAGAAGTGGCTCCTCTGGCTTTCTTTATGACTCCAAAGAAATAACCTCCCCTTTTTATTGTACTATAAAAAAACAAAAAGAAAAATGGTACCGCAATATGTTTTACTGTAGGATAAACTAAATAATCTTTAAAATAAATCAGTTAATCAAATGTACAAATTTTCTAGGTTCTTAAGTATTTTTTTTTCTTTATGAAATACAGTGTCTGTGAGGAGAGAAGCTGCCTTGATTTATTTATTTTGATGAAGGAAATAAACCACTAAACGCTAGTTAATGAGGAAACTTATGACGGCTATTTTCTTTTTTCTTTTTACTTTAAAGCAGATTCACAGAGAACAAATGGCACAGTGAGATGATAGGATTATATAGTTTGATTCAAAGCAGTTGCACTCCATATTGAGATTTCATCTTAATTGGAATCATTGCAGTTTACCATTTACTTCAAGATGGTACTTTGCTTTGGTAAACTGAGTTGTTCCAGTTCCACATCTTGATATAGACATCTTGAAGGAGGTTAGCTCTGTTTTTCCAATTGCTTCAATCCATGAAAGAGAACCTATATGCTACCTCTTTTAGCATTCAATGTCTTGAGACAGTCAATCTGATGCTTCAAAAGAAAGTACCACTTGATTCAGCACTTTACTTCAAGGATTCATTTTAACTAAAGCATTACTGCTGAAGTACCTCTTGAAGCTCACATCCACTTTGTATCTGATAAGCTCCTTTCCTTCCATATTTCTAATCTAAACAATCCATAAAATGTAACTATAGATATCCCTGGACAATCATAATTTGGTCTTAAGCCTCATTAAGAATCACAATATTTATTGAGCTAAGTGAAATCAGCTAGTCCCTAATTATACTGTTTTTGATTAATATTTGACTATGAACATAAAAAGATACCATATCATTAGTACATATAGTCAAAGAACTTTCAAATACTAGAGATAGCATTTGTCCTTTACAGAGAAACTTGTGAAAATCAAAGAGTTACTTTTTGATCACAGGATTCATCTGAATATATTAGGCTTAAAAATGATACAATTAATTTACAGTATTGCTGCTGTTAATCCTTAAATGAGTCATATCAATATAGTAAAAGTTGTGCAGAATGGATTTCCCACAGTTTAGGAAGCTTTGGCCTCCACAGAGTTCAATAATTGGATAAGTTCTTTGGGGATTTATAAAAGTTATATCACTTTAGGATAACCATTATATTTATTATTAGATCAAATGCTAAGATGCTGGCGGGGGGGGGGGGGGGGGGGGGGG
>JANHZT010002150.1:137324-148495 GCA_032468215.1 Stegonotus admiraltiensis | reverse complement strand
TTGACAAAATCCCCATCAGTCAATTGCAAAAGGCAGTGTTCGTTGGAATAGCTTACATCCTGCAATGAGACCTTTTATTAGAGATTTAAAAATTCTGGTTCAACTTGAATGGTCTAATGGTATCTTCAGGTTTTGGTTTTATATCATAGCTACTCCCAGTTGATAAACAGTTAGTCTCAATGAGACACTGCACTATATAGGTAGCCCTCAACTTTCAACAATTTGTTTAGAAGCCAAAATTACAACACTGAAAAAAAGTGGCTTATGTCATTTTTCACACTTACAACCATTGTAGCGTCCCCATGATCATGTGATCTAAATTCAGATGCTTGGAAACTGACTTATGGTTGCAGTGTCCCGGGGTCATGCAATCATCTTTTGTGACCTTCCGACAAGTAGGTCAAAGGGGAAGCCAGATTCACTTAACAGTTGTGCCACTAACTTAACAACGGCGACGATTCACTTAACAGCTGTGGCAAGAAGGGTCGTAAAATGGGGCAAAATTCCCTTCACAAATATCTTGCATGGCAACAGAAATGTTGGGCTCATTTGTGGTTGTAAGTCAAGAATTACCTGTAACTGTGTCAGAGAGAGCTAAAGCAGAGTTATAATAAATTTTGTGTGTTTTAGAGAGATAAAAAAATGGATTTTGGCCTGATTTGTTCCTTTTATATTTGTTTTACCTCTGTTAAGTGTCCAATAAAGCCTATGTTATAAAGGTAATGAAGATATTATGTGCCAAAAAGGTATCTGGGTTTGTTTTGCTTGTTGACAATTCATTAAAAAGGGCTTAGAACCGTATCAGAGCCCTTTGTTCAGTTTATGAAGAATGTCAGAGCCTGTTAAAACAGTGTTATTTCATTTATAATAGCAAACATGGAAGGTGGTGAAATAATGCTGGGAGAAGCACCAAGGAGTCATTCCCAGTGATGTAACTGTCTTGCAAGGGTGAAGGAATTATGGCTGGGGGGGTGGGTGCAGTTTGATCCCATATGTGGATGCTGGATGCTTGAGGGAAGACCAAAAGATAAGAGGTTCACTCATTGTGACTTGACAGCATCAATATATTTCTTCTTTCTCGATTAGGTCAACAGTATGGAAGAGAAAGGAACTCATTGAGGGTTTTTTGGACCACCAGCTCTTTCTCACTTCTTTCCTTCCATCTGTAGTGAAAATGCTCTTTGCTAACAGAGAGACAGCAGCACATCCCTGGTTACTTGTAAGTTATTAGCAAGATCAGGACAGAACATCGTGGCTGTGTTACATTCAGAAGTAATCTGAATTGCATGAATTTGGAAGATTACCACATATTGTCCTAAGCCATATTGTAGTTTCTTTGAATACAGCTTAATGAGCTGTGTGAGCTCAGCCTTTGTAATTTGTAATGTAATTTGTAAACCATTGTTTATGGACAAGCATTCCATGCAAATTCTATATGATTTTTTTATCAGTCATTTTTAAACATATCATGGCTTAGCACTTTTTTTTAAAGGAATGTGAAACATCAGTGCCACTGATTCCAACAATGTGATGGAATTACATGACATTTTTCACTGCCAATAGAATAGAAGCAAAGGAAAATAACAATTTAAAAATTATGATATGGCTAGCAAAAAGTACATGTTACAGAGTAGAGGAGAATTTTTGTGTTCTGTTATATATTACAGGTATCAGCATTAGAAATTGTGACTTTGGCCCAGAATTTAAAGAGAACTAATCCAATAGAGTTAGCTCTCAGATTCTGAATTTGCTCAAACTTGGCAATGCAGGTCTCAGCAAAAATAACTTGCATAAAAATGTGCACATTCTTTTAAAAAAAAGTTTGGTATAAAAGTGCAAATGTTAACTGAATGTGATATACAACTATCCAAACATATACTGTATGTTATCAAAAGTTGCATGTGAAATAAATGCAAAGCTTGCACACTTTTTTTAAAAAAAGTATAGAATAATGTAGATATTAGGTGGAATAGACAATCCTGAAAAACGAGACAGACAAAATATTAAACATAGTGATTGTATACAAAACCATAGCTAGTTTTAGTCTAATTAATATCAGCAGAAGTCACAAATATTACTTATACTTCGTTTTAACAGTTCATCTGTTTGGTACACTGTGGTAATATGTTAATATCTAAATGCATAATTTTGGACTAGGTCAGAAATTGATTTTGCTACAAGAATTGTGGAGGTCCATTATGGTTTTGCAAAATAACAAGATGTACAACAAACCAAGAAAGATAATGCAAATTGCACACTGCATTGATAATCACTCATCAGATTTATAAAAACAATTTAAAAAGTGGTTTCACATGATGTAGCCAAGCACCACAATTCAACAATTGCTATAGGTGCACAAACTGATCACACATGGATCCTTCACTTATGAGCAATTTCCCTCTCATTTCAATTGATGAATCTGGAATACTTGAGTTGGTATCTATTTGTAACAAACTGGAATTATTTGTTACAGGATCCATTCAGGGTCTATGCCCCTGAATAATTTAAAAACGTACCAATATTCGTAATGAAGGAGGGTCTGTGAGAGGTATACCCAATGTTAACATAGAAGGGTTTTTATGCTTCAGGTAGATTGGGTAACAAAAACAATAATGCTCTCAATATTTTATAGAAATAATATCATACAGCTTTATATAAAAAAGAATAAGAGAGGCAAATTTGTACATTATAGTGGTTTACTCTGAATTGATATACGTTAAAATCTAAATGCAAATATATTGACCAAGAGTAACACAGATTTGAAAGTATAATTCTATGCACGTCTCCTTAGAAATAAGTCCAGTTCATCAATACTTTAACTTTATTAAAGTTAAAGTATTTATTTATTGATTGATACATTTATTTAAATACATTAATACTTTAATGTATGACCAAGTAAGAATACACAGGACATAACTAAAGATTCTCAATCTCGTTGACTATGCTCAATGGGATTTTCCTTCTTTCTTTTTTAATGATGTCAGCTAAGAAATCAATTTTGAAGGTCCCCTGAGTTTAAGTAGGAGTTTGCCACATGACATGACATGACATGACATGTCTATTATTTGAGAAGCACATGCCAAACCTCACCTTGGATATGCCAATATGTAAGTTAATTGCATAGTTCTTTGGATCCTGGTCTTGAACTAGAATATTTTTTTTAATAACAAGGTGATTCTTTTACAAGATCTTCTCATACAACAGCTACGTATCTCCTGCAGCTCAATTACTTATTGAGTTTCATACAGTTAATTTTATTTTTTATTGAAATCTTACATTTGTGATGAAAACTTAAGATATTTTTTGAGTTCATTACAAAATATTCATATGTGTGTGTGTGTGTGTGTGTGTGTGTGTGTGTGTATGTATGTATGTATAATCCCCAAAGTCAAACAATGATTGTCTACAAAAAAGTTACCCAAGGTAAATAATTGTGTTTCCGCATAATCAAACTTTATTCCTTAATGAAGTTGAAGGCCACTTGGATGTAGTTCATTGACACTGCTGAGCTGCAAAAATTATAAAACCTTAAAGTGATTTCCCTTCTGCTATTGATGCATTCTAGATTTGTCCATCATAAGCATTGTATAAAAGAAACCATTTCATATTGAAAAGTGTGTTCTCTAACCTAGGTTTTCAAAGTCAGATGAGCCTTTCTATAGTAGTACTTAACTCTCTAGGTGAAGGCACAAATTTCTCTCTGACAGTGCCCTGACTTTTGTATATGTTCTTTCCAGTTCAGTAAGTAGAGAATAAACCTGTGTAATACTCCAGCTGTATTAATGGCTTTTATATATAAAAAACTTCTTAAATTTTAAAGGGCCATTATTGTTTTGGACCAGATTTCAAAATAGTCTTCAGAGTTTGTGAAGGTCCAGAATAACAGAGTTATTGTGGAAGGGACCTTGGACATCTTCTAGTCCAACCACTTGCTCAAGCAGGAGACCTATACCATTCCATAAAAATGGCTGTCCAATTTCTTTAAAATCTTCAGTGATAAACCACCCACAACTTCTGGAGGAAGCTGTTCCACTGATTGCTCTCAGTGACAGGAAATTTCTCCTGAATTCTAGGTTGGATCTCACTTTGCTAAGCTTCCATCTGTTACGCCTTGTTCTCAGGTGCTTTGGATAATAGGTTTACTTCTCTCCTCTGAAACAGCCCCTCAAATATTGGAAGACTGCCATCATGTCACCCAGTCCTTCTCTTCATTAGACTAGACATTCCCAGTTTCCACATTCATTCATCATACGGTTTAGCCTCTAGTCCCCTAAGCATCTTTGTTGCTCTTCTCTGCACTCTTTCTAGAGTTTCAACATGTTTTTTGTATCATGCTGACCAAAACCAGACACAATATTCTAAGTGCAGACTTAACAATGTAGTATAAAGCAGTACTTCATGCTTCACGTGATCTTGATACTATCCCTTTGTATAAATATGGTATCTGTCTGTAGGTCATATATATCAAGCTACCCCACAATCTTGGACAAAAGATGTGGCTGCTTTAAAGAGTCATGGACATTCATATTTTCGTGTGCTCTGAATCTTTTGGAATCCCATCTGAAGGGATACAAATCCCCATCATTCTTCTTTAAAGTGCTTCAGAGCACATTAGGAATTTCAGCAACCGCTCCCTGATTTGATTTTTGCATTTGTTTAGCTGCCTATAAGAATAGGCTTGACCAGTTCATGTGTCTGTATAAATTAAATTTAGGTAAGCATCAAGCCATTTGCTTCTTGATTCAGAAATGCTCATATAAGAACATGCTCCAAATCTCTCCATTCTAGGGAGTTCATAATATCTTCTAGAGTTTTTGCTACAAGAGCTGTAGCTGTAATTAATGTTTTCAAAACTGGTCCTTGTTCAAGAAAAGAGAGGGAGGGGGAAGAGAGAAAGAGAAAGAGATAAAGTATTAAAATAAAGCACTATTCTACTTCAATCCATGTCTTATTTTCTAATAACAGCTAAAATATAAATATTGCCTGAACCTTAAAAGTTGTCATATTCTAAGAAATCCTACATCAAAAAGAACAACAACACAACCCCAACCCCCCCAATATTATTTTAATGAACTGCAGCAGTCATCCTTCAAGTTTGGCACACCTGAACCAGTATAGAAATGATGTGTTATGAAGTGACCTCCCTGGAGGAAAACGCTTATGTGGGTTGTGAGGATCTGAAGACAGAATTGGTGCTAATCATATCATGCTGCTTAACATATGAAAGAAATGTAAGAGTCCTTTTCTGTGATTCCACAGCAGTAAAGAGGTAGGGAATTTGATAGAAGGAGCAGGTTTGTTTAAAATGCTGAAGCACATAGAACAGGTGACCTTGAAAAACTCCAACTTCCATTAGAGACACTCCTGGCTGCATCTGTAGTCTCCTTTGAAAATTCAAAGTACAAACATTTTATTCAAAAACCTTAGACATTGTAAATGGCTCAGAAGAACAATGACAGCCATGTGTCCTTGTAGCAGTGTTCCTCTTGGAGAGATGAATGGCGAGCTCAATTGCTTTACTATAATTTCTCTATTTCCATGCTTCATTTCCTTCATGTAGCTGAGACTGGAGGAAAAAACAGCATGTTCCCAAGCATCTAACACCACAATGCATATAACAAACCTGAATGTAAATGGAGATCAGAACTCCAAAACGAACATACCTCTCTACATGTCAACATTTTATTTTTTAAAAAATGAAAAAAAAAACTTCTCCTGTATGAATCAGAAGACATAATATTAATATTAATAATAATCAATATATAGACAGCAACTTTTCCCCCATACCTACATAGGCATCACAAAACTGTGAAAATCACTTTCCATCTTTTTCAATTGACATTTCCTGCAAACAATTGTAATAAGGCAGTGGCATATTTTGCAGATTTTCAGAATAGGAACTGCAGTCTATTTTCAGAATTACGCAGATATTTACAGATATATTTTTTTGGACTTAGTAGCCTTTCAGACAAATAGAAGTCACTGTGTTGGATTGTTTTGAGCCAGCAACTTGCAAGCAACACTGCAAATGAAAGATGAATCCTTGCATTAATAGTATACGATATATTGTAATACTATTTTAAATGGTAAATGAACTTTTTCCCCTTTCCTCCACTAAGCAGAGACTCTGAAGTCTCAGCCCAGCAAAACTCAGAAGGCATCTACAGGGTATCATTGGCTCATTGAGGTCACAGTGCAGTACTTACTCTTAGAGGTTAATTGCCTCTGCAGGTATATGAGATATGAGGGTTGCTATCTATTTGTATATGGCCAAGCATCTTAATTTTACCAAAAATGCCATTTGATGTTCACTATTTGTTGTTCAGTGCAGTTCCTTGGGCAATTTTTTAATGAAGATAAGCTTCACCGAAAAAGAAAAAGAAAAGGAAAGGAAAAAAAACAACCAAGTTTAAAAAAAGATGGAGAAATATTTACAGATTTTTCTTAGTCCAGATACTGAGTTTTTCTTTCCTTTTTCCTTTAGTGCATTGTCATAAAAAAGTTCAAAGGCTATGAATACAAATTTTCTGGTCCAGTTCCATACATATCTGCAAGCCGTTTGAAACGAGGCCCCCAGTCACTGAGGTAATCATAATTCTGATCAGAGTTTGAACTGACCGAATCTAAAGAGCTGAGTGACTCAGCCACTGAACCGTTTCCCTCAAATGCATATGTCTGCAGGGAATCATATGGTGGAGCGCAGGGATCCACATCAGCTTCTTTTAGCCTTTCCCAAATAAATTCCCGAAAAATAACATTATCGGGGATGCTTTTAAAAGATGGTCTGCTCAAGAACTGGATCTCTGGAGTCACATCCCTTCTGATCTTGGTATCACGAATGACATTGAGGTTCCTCAGGGCAGCCATATCAAATGCCTCGGTGTCTTCTTCTCCACCTCCTTCATCATCATATCGGACTATATTTTCCCTGATATCTCTCTCTTCATCTAAAATAAGAGGTTCTTTTTTCCGTCTCCTCATTGTAACAATCAGCAGGACAAGCACTGCAATGGAAAAAGTAAAGCTTTAAGCGAAGTTGAATCAAGCTAATCCCCAATTCATTACATTTTCCATTCAGAGTAAAACTAGTCATAAATTATGCAAGATAAACAAGTTTCTGATGGTTATGCAATAAGGTTTGTTTGGGATTCCTTTTAGGGAAAAAATAGCTCCTTAAGGTGGCTTTAAATGCTTTTAGACATTAAAGAATCTATTACTATGTTCATTCTGATTTAATGTCATCATATGTATTTTTTATTTGGTACAGATTGCTAAAACATATGTTCTAAACAAATTCAAGTAGAAAATTACAGCCTCTCAGCCATTAAATATAGAGACCATTTTTCTGAACTCATAATTGCCCAACCAATAAAAGCACTTTTATAAACTCTCTACGTGCACTTTAACTGTCAGGGTTTGGCAAATAAACTCCATTATTGAAGTGTATGAGTACAGATTATTGATAAAGTATCTGATCCTTGATTGGAAAATTCAGAGTTATTAAATAATAGCTAGCACAAGTTGTGGTTCATGCATTAAAAGCATTATGACACAGAGCACTTTGCTTTAATATGCAAAATACCTATCACAGATTTGTGATAGGTATTTTGCAGTAAGAAACCATAGATATGTTGATATTTATTGGCCCAGATCACTTCCTTAGATAACAATGTTTTTTGACATTTCTAATATTGAAGATAATTTCCTGGTGGATTTAGAGATAGGATAGCAATAGCAATAGCACTTAAGACTTATATACCACTTCATAATGCTTTACTGTCATCTCTAAGTGGTTTACAGAGTCAGCATATTATTCCCAACAATCTGGGTCCTCATTTTATCGACCTCGGAAGGATGGAAGGCTGAGTCAACTTTTAGCCTGGTGAGATTCGATCTGCCAAACTGTTGGCAGTCGGTGATCAGCAGAAGTAGTACTGCACTCTAACCACTGAGTCACCGCGGCTCTTTATTCTTTATTTTAGGATATTCGCACAATTACCGAAAAGACTTAAATACTTAGTCTGTATATACTAATTTAATTATTTGCAGATGATATTAAGAACCAACAAAAACATAATCCAATCACACCACTCAAACTTCAAGTTATACATATATTTATCTTTAAGGAAGACTTTTGCTAAAGATCTAGTTATACCATTCTGCAAAATAAAAAACAAAACACAGTAATTAAATATTCCTAAACACAATTGACATATTAAGGAAATCCATGATAATCCAAATTGCACTGGATTCTTTTTAATAATGACCTCTTGTGCTTTCGCAATTATCATTATCACAATGTAAAATAGTGGCTCTTAATGTACAGTAGGTGCAAGCAACTGAAAAATTGATCTTAACGTCTATACTATAATTACTATACTAAATACATTTTTCCATAAAAGAACATGTCAATGGTTGTACAGAAAGAAAAGAAACCTGGAATAAAATAAAGATGATAGCTGGCACGTATTTTTCATATGCGTTGGAAAATAAAAAGTTACCATAGGGATTCATGGAGTAACTATATTATACAGGATAAGACTGATAAGATTCCAATTAGCCTTTAAGTTTTATAAAATTAAAAATGAAAAAAATAATACATTTATAACATATTTCAAATCCAGCCCCCCAATGGATGCTGCTAGGCTTTTCTTTCTTTTAAAATTACTTTTGACTATTCTAAATTACTAACTATGCCATGTAGAAAGCAGTTAATCTGTTCATTACACCAGTGAAAATGTGTTTTCACACTGTGACATGTTCAGCAGACTTTATCTGGGGAGTTAAATACCTGCTAATAAATGCAAAATATATGAAACTTAGTAGATTTATCTGCTGAGAGGTACAATAAAAAGCAAGATAAAAAGAATGTTTTATGCAGCTTTGCCTTGCACAGCTCATGACTGCTTGAAGCCAAACCAAAAAAAAGTCCTTTGAAATGTTAAACAATTTAGCATACAAATGGCTTTAAGAGAATATTAATTTCTAATCACTTCAACTGCTCTTGCACAATAATTTTTAACCTCTATCTGAATAAAAGCTGTATGAACAGCCATGCAAAATCCATGGCAATGTCTGAAAAACTAGTCAATTTTGCTTCCAATATACTAATTGCTGGATTTGAATGGGAAATATTATAGAACAGAGTTATAAAATTAACAATGATGACATGTTTTTTTAAAAAAATCTCAGTATCATCCAACACTAGTTTTAAAATAAGATACAGCTATTTTAGGCGTTTTTTTTTAAGCAGACAGGTGACAAAGAGTTTGTGGTACTTTAAAGGCTAACAGTTACATTAATTGTCCTTTCTCACCTCTATATTCTTGCTAGTGGATTGTGATCTTATGTTTAGCTTGTATAAAAATAAACGTGTAAGCTTTTATTTACCTTTATTTTATATATTATGGGATTCTTATTAGTATTAGCTAAACAAATAATGAAATTCTTAGACAAAATTGTTCATTACTTTCACTGTACAAAATTCAGAACAAAATATTCCAAATTTGTTTTTGGCTAATTTACAGATTGAGACCTGTCTTCACCAAAACAAAGGAAAAGGAAGAAGGAATCTAAATGATAAATATATGTTATAATCTAATTTAATCTCCAGCTTTTATTTACCTGAACTTAAGGGCACAAGAGCTTGCTTGAAAGGATACCCATAGTCCAAGAGGACAGGGAGGAAACCTTATCCCCAATCTTCCACCTTTGTTCAAATAAATGCAATAGCAGGATAGCAGTTATGCAATAAAAGTTGCTTTTTCCAAGTCAGGAACATATCCCATAAGGAGGCCAATTTAATGTGATAGGGCTGCGTACTTATTGCTGAGTACTAAGAATGAAAAACGGTTATACACCATTGTTTTCAGTGCTGTTGTAACTTTGAATGGTCACTAAATGAACCATTGTAGATTAAGGACCACCTGTTAACACATTCACAAATATTAAAGCCTTAAGAAAGTCATTGAAGCTTCAATTCTAAATGGTAGTCAGTCCAAGTCTGGTTTTTCTTAGATTTCTGGATCAACAATTCCCATCATCTGAAGCAATGTTGGCCAATTGATAGGAATTCACTAGTCCAACTCACTGAAGCATGTTCTGAATGGAAGTTTGTAGATGTTATTGAAGTCTAGCTGCATAATGGTGTTCTGTATATGATTAGCATATATGCTACCTCCACTGGTTTAATATGAATATCCCAACTTTGTAAATCATTTTAAATGCTGCAAGAGTGGAAGACTTATCTCTGCTATTGTAACATTGTTTCACGCAAAATACAGCTTTGACTTGCTAGCTAGCTACCGAAAATCATTTCTTCATTTCTATTTATTACATTTTAGTTTAACTTATATAGCTTTCTTTTTTTAAATCATTGCAACAAAGCTTTTATTGATTGTTTAATAAAATGCGGATTCTGGATGTGAATGATTGGTTTATTTTAGATTTATATAAGCATGCATTTATTTATTACTGACATTATTTTATGCCAATAGAAGTGGATATCTGTACTTCAGGGCTGACTTGTGGAGTTTCTCGTGCTCTTTGAAGTTGGTTGTTTCCTTATAGATTAAATACAAGAAAACCTAAAAGGTTCATGCAGAACTGCAAAACATTACCATACCGTCTTTTAAAAAAACCAAAATCTAATAAGGTGTTCTTTCAAACTTTGAGGCCAAAAAGGTAACAACTATAGCAAAAAACTAGGGAGAAAAAAAATTAAACTTACTCCTTACAATGCAGCCCCTTGTATTGTAATACAATGACCTTTGTTCTCAGAAACCATTAAGTTCAGTCCATAGCCACTAAAATTTACTTATTCCTGATCTGAAAAAGAATTTAACATGACCCTCTGCAAATCAGGTATCCTATGTGAAATACTGATGCAGATCTGGAAAGTAGGTCAACTAGACTGCACCATGTTCAAATACCATAAAACTTGGTGGGAAGAAAGTATGGAAAAAGAGAGTTATTGGTATGCACAAAATTATAACTAGAATATTAAGCAGTTATTATAAAAACAACATTATAACTACAATATTAAGCAGTTATTATTATGCTTCTTTGATACTCCCGGGTAACACCTCTCCTGCACGGGCTGCACTGGCTGCCGGTGGTCCTTCGGGTTCGTTTCAAGGTGCTGGTGCTCACCTATAAAGCCCTACATGGCT
>JANHZT010002150.1:54370-72425 GCA_032468215.1 Stegonotus admiraltiensis | reverse complement strand
CGTGGCTCAGCTGGGCATGGGGGGTGGGGGCAGGGTTTTTTGTTTTGCTACTGGTTCTCCGAACTGCCCGCTGCCATCGCTACCTACTCGCCTGAGCCGGTCCGGGAGCATTTCACCCCTGGTTTTGTGCCCAAAGCTAGATTTGAACCCATCAACTCCCAGTTTCTAGCCTAATGCCCTAACCACTACATCAGACTTACTTTTATAGCACTTATTACTGTAAAACAATTTGTAAATTAAGATTGGGTTGCTATACTTTGAAAATTGCTAGGTGAGGTGGACTGACCTTTAACTGAAAGTCATCAAGCTAGATATTTTAAGAATTGTTTAAACAGGCAGGATATTTTAAGTTCCATAAAAATTATTTCTACCACTTGTACTACATGGTGATGTAAACAGTTGCTCCAATCAGAAATCCAATTATTCAGATAGAAGAGAAAGGTAAACTCCTATAAATTTAAAGTATGAGACAGCCTTACAATCATTGTTTATCCTACATATTTTTCTTGCATGACTCATGTTACGCTGTATGATGTAATTCCTAGACTTCATGTCTACACATAATCTGTACATTTTAATGATGAAAATATATATGATAAAGCTACAATAAAGTTGGATCCCATCTGAAACTTTATTCTGTAAAAACAATTAATCTTTAAATATAAAATAATAATTGTTGAATAAAACACAAGTAAAACTATTAATTATTTCACAAATCCTCTAATTCTTAACCCTTTCAGGCAATTTAATTAATAAAAATGCATACCAATAGAAAATGATAGCATATTATTAATGCCATGTCTTCCACCTTCACTGAAGGAGCCTTAACTGGTAAATACCGTGCTTTCTCTTTGATGAAATATTAATGAAAATAGGGCCCAAGGTATATAATAAAAACTCAATTTGCATGTCTTCTGCAGAGATAAAGACATCTAATTTTTTGTCTATCACAGAATTTCTTACTAAGCGAAACAGAGTGATGAATAATTTGGAAACACACATGCACATATATGCAAACAGATGATAAAATAAAAGTGGGAGACAAAAGGAAACCAAAAGAACTGAGTAAGATACAATGGGTTTTCACTTGAATTATGCCAATTTAGGAAAAATGTAAGTGGAAGAAAATTCCCAAACTATAAGCACATGCTATCTGGACCCGTAACATTAATCTAAAGACACAAGAAAAGAAGCATTTAAATGTAGAATATACTGCAACCCTATGCAAATTAATTCAATAGTAAGTACTACCGGTATTATCTTCACTACTAGCATGATCTGTGACATTAATGAGATAATCCTAAATGGGATGGTAGTGATGTAAAAAATGTAAACCCACCATCTTTCCAAGGGGTGGGTTCTATTTACCTTTACTACCGGTTTGCAACGGGGCCACGCGCAAGCGTTCGCTTCGCTCTCGTGCGCACTCTTCTGTGCAAGCACAGAAGTTTCTGCGCATGCGCAGAAGCATTTTGATGACGTCAGGGTCAGTGGGTGGAGCCTCCCGCCAGTTTTACCACCACTGATCTTTCCCCACATTTTACATGCTTACAATAACCTTGTTTAAAGGTCATTTTTCCCCTCAACTTTTATTTTAATATCCCCTTTCACATTTGTAAATACTGGAATTAGCTACATCTCTACATTAGTGTATCTGAATGCCTCAATTGGCTCCTTCTTTATAAATAGTAGCTCTGCCCTTTGTGTGCCTTTAGGTTATCAGCAGAAATCAGATAGCTAAAATGGATGAGTCTCTGCTCCAGGGGTGTCCAACTTGGCAACTCTAACACTTCTGGACTTCAACTCACAGAATTCCCAGCCAGCGTGATCAGACACCCCTGCTCTACACATTGGTGATGGTCCTCTCTACCCTCTACCATTGGAATGGGGTCTCTCCAATGTCAAAAAAATAAATAAATAGAAAATCTGTGTGAGATGGAATTAAGATTACATTATGGGATCCTAATATATTTCAGGATTTTAATGTTCAGTTACACAACTAAGCAGCATAATTTATTAACAAGGATGAGTTCATTAATAAATTATCTGTTTCTTGATATAGTGGAGAATTAACTATCTATCTTCTTACCTGATAAAAATGTATAATTCTGTTCTGACATATATATTCAGGTCAGTTATTTTATGTCTTATAATAAAAAGAGGTTGTTTTTTTTTACATTCATGTTAGGTTTTTCTAAGAACAAAAAGTGAAACAGACATTTCTTTTAATATTAAAAGAACTGACAATTCTGCCCCCAAACATTTAGATGCTCAAATTGTGAAATAATGAAAAATTTGTTTAAAATTAATTGATATTATTAATAGATTTCTATTAATATTTTCCAAAACAGAGATACAAACCAGGAGTGAAATCCAGCAGGTTCTGACAGCTTCTGGAGAACCGGTAGTGGAAATTTTGAGCAGTTCGGAGAATTGGCAAATATCACCTCTGGCTGGCGTGGAGTGGGAATGGAGATTTTGCAATATCCTTCCCCCAGGAGTCAGGAGGAAATGGAGATTTTGCAGTATCCTTCCCCTGCCATGCCCACCAAACCACACTATGTCAACCAAGCCATGCCCACAGAACCAGTAGTAAAAAAAATGGATTTCATCACTGACACAAACATATATGTATTGACATTATTCTATAAAGCAGGCTATTTATTCTAATCAGTTATCATAAGTTGGATAAAGAGAGTTTAGACATAAAGTAAGAAAACAGGAAAATTAAAACTATAGAGATATAAATTGTGGGACAACACATAATCAACCTATATCACATAAAATCTAAAGATTATTAAGACCATTACTGCTAAGAACAACTCAAAGAATTTAAACGTAAGTGGAGTTCACTTCCTAGTAAACATGAACAAGCTATAAAATATATTAACATCAAAAAGATGTTAATTAAGTTATTAAAATAAATAATAAATCAACTTATTAAGTATTGTGGCATGGAACTTAATGTTGATGATCATTTAAATAAATGACAAGAGGGCACCTCAGCTCACTAAATTCAATAAAGATGACTTACAAAGAGAGGAAAGTAACACACTTACCTGGGTACTGAGAGGAGACACATTAGAGCTGTATTCAGGAGGTGGGCCAAAGCAAAAGAGAGTACAAAAAACATCAGAATCCCTCCTAAGTCATCACTGTTGGCAGTTTTATTGTTTCATAATAGTTCAGAGCAATAACATAAAAAAAAAATCACTGGGGATTGGTGTGCACCATAGGTGGCACTCTGAGCCATATCTGTGGGCACACAAGCGTTGCGTGCGCTGGCCAGCTGATTTTCGGGCCTTGTGGGCCCATTGGAAGCCGGGAAATGTACTGTTTCCAGAAGGCTTCCATGGGGGTGGGGAAGGCTGTTTTCACTCTCCCCAGGCTCCAAGAAAGCCTCTGGAGCCTGGGAAGTGTGAAAAACGGGCCTACTGGGCCCAACGTGCCATTGCGTGCCAAAAGCAGGGGAAGGTTGTGCGGGTCCCGCGTGCTGGTGGGGGGGGGCAGGGCAAATTAATTTATGGGTGTGGGCATGCATGCCCACATTCCCCCCCACGCTCCCCCCACTTTTGGCATGCGACGGCAAAAAGGTTAGCCATCACTGACATAGGGCATTGACACATTCTATATGCTGACAGTAAGCTGCGTAAGAACATTTCCGATACGTTCGGTTCCCATATCGCACTGTCCCTTTTCATGACTAGGACATAATGCTGTATTTGCTGATATGCAGTCTATTTTAAATACACTGTAGTTTCTAGATGAATACACTATGTCCTAGTCTTTTCTCTATTTCCTTGACCTCAGCATTAACTTCTAAACTTGCTTAGTATGGGAAGGAGGTTGTTCAAGGTTACATCACATTAGATAAAACAGAAGCCCTTTCAGCAAAACATTTTTTCTTTTTTAAAAAAAGTGCTTAAGCGTACAGTTTACCAACAATTTAGCAAGCAAATGGGCCCTCAAGAAGATGCGCAGAATGGATAGGGAGGTTATCACACCCAGAAGGCCTATTTTGTTTTGGTGTTTGTTCATCAGATTTATTTCCTGTCTTTCGTTCAGGAATTCAAGACAGCACATGTAACATTCTGTTCTCCAGGTTCTCATTACAACAAGAACCCTATGAGGTGATCTGGGCTAAAGTCACCTAGTAAGTTTCTATGGCTGAATCTGGATTTGAACCTAGGTTACCCTTGTCTGAGTCCAATAATTTGTCATTACACTAAACTGGCTTGAGTGTCTTAGTAATAAAAGCATGAAAGTAAACTGGGTATGCGCGAACAAAGTAAGGAATTAAAGAAGAAATAAATAAGCAGGCAGGCACACAAAGGGGTCAACATCAACAGAGTAGATGAAACAACGTTATTATAGGTCAGTGATGGCTAACCTTTTTGCCGTCGTGTGCCAAAAGCGGGGGGAGCACGGGGAGGTTGTCCACGTGTGTCCACACCCATAATTCAATGCACCCCGACCCTACGCATGTGCCCTTTTAGCATGTGATGGCATAGTGAGCCTGGTAGGCCCGTTTTTCACTGTCCCCAGGCTCCAGAGGCTTTCTAGGAGCCTGGGGAGGGTGAAAAACCCCCGGAGGCCACCCCCACCCCCTTGGAGGCCTTTGGGAGGTCGGAAACAGCCCATTTCCCAACTTCTGGTGGGATCGGAAGGCCTAAAAATCAGCTGACTGGTGCACACATGTGCGCTGGAGCTGAGCTATGGCAACACTTGTGTGCCCACTGATATGGCTCCATTTGCCACCTGTGGCACCTGTGCCATAGGTTCGCCATCATGGTTATAGGCCCTCAGATAGTAGCACTGATGCCCTTGTGATTACGTAAGTCAGTTAAGCTAAAAATGTTGGGAACTGAAGAAAAGAGTTGGCTGAGAGACCTACATCTGTATAGGTCTGAGAAGAAGCATTTTTCCAAAGTTTGAAAGGGATGGATGCAAGGGTTTGCCTGTTAAGGAAAACAATAAAAGCCCTACACAAATGAAATAAAACCCAGTATTCTTTTAAAATATATGCACGTTTTCTCATAGCCATGTTTTCAAGAATGTATTCCTACTAAATATCACGCATGGAGGTCACAGATTCATGATTTCTTATTTCATCACTCAGAACTCCTTTTCTCTAAAAAAACAAAAACAAAAACAAAGAACCTAAGGACCAGAAATAAATTTATTCTTTTTTTCCTTCTTTTGACAAATTGTGTGGAAACATCTGTTCTTTAACTATGAGGCAAGAATGCACACAAGAGTGAATGTTCCTATCTCACGTTTTTGGTTTCTCTGACCCTTGAAGGGAAGAACAGCAGCGGTGCACTTCACAATCATTTTCTAATGCTGAATAATGACTTTCCAGTTTCTTTCTGCTCAGAAAATAATGGAGATAAAAGACAGAAATAGCTCTGTCCACTAACTTTGTGTATTTATTTAGGCTGCAAAATCATCAATACAATGACCATCAACTAAGAACTCTTTCCTAAACCCCACTGAAATATGTCAAGTGATATAAAAAGAAATGGTTACCCACTGTTTCTCATTAGCAAAATAAAGTCCTTTGAAAAAGTACCTTCTGGAACAACAGAAGTTGCCAAGTGTATCCTCGTGGCAGCATGTTCATAGCATGGAGGTCATCAAGAAGATAATCAAAAACTTGTACTTAAATAGGTTACTTTTCAGTATCCTTTCATATATCCAAGATGGTGATAACAATGATAATAATAGCTCTACTCCTTCCAATAACTGAGGTTCTCTGAGTAGATAACATTATTAAAGCCATTAAAAACAGTAACAGAACAAGGAGGGATAGGAAGTGTAGAGTATAAAAATACTAACCCAGGATAATGTTATCTGAATACATTAAACATTTCAGAGTGAATTGTAATTCTCCCAACCACTATCTTAGTTAAATCTCTATTCCATTAATTACAATTCTGAAGTGGTAACTGATACTAAGAAAATGGGTGATATATTGGGATTAATAAAAGGGACGAAAAGATTTGCAAAAGCAGAACTAAAAAAAGATAACTGCACACAGGAGCTAAAGGGCAAGCATCCGGAATGAATTTAGTGTATATGTAATACGTAATTATTACCAACAGGTAGGAATAATAAAACATCAGAGATGTTCTCTATCACAGAATAGTTCAGTGAACAGAAACGCTGCAATCATGTTCTATTCAGTCATAGAACATGACTCTCAGAACTATTTATGCATTGCCCTCTTGAATGTCCTCACTGCTGTCAACTCTGCAATGCCAAATGCTCCCTCTGAGCCAATTAGATCTCTCTTCAGCAAAATAGTTCAGGGGTGCAAATATTCAGCTGGCACCACATCCCTTTCTTGCATTGCAAGAAAACAAATCTTCCTCTCCTCCCCCCCTCCACACTCAGTTTAAGAAATTGGATAAAATAATATTAAGAGGAAGAGAAAAAAAAAGAGAATGACCAAAGAACCAGAAGATGAGATAAGGAAGACGTTCACAGTAATAGGAAATCATTAGCTGGATGCAAATCTGAGTCAGTCACCGGGACCAGAAGTTTGTTCTTGCAAACTTTTGGACTTGTGCTGGAGTCCATGCTTGGGGAACTTGTCTCACACATTCTGGAGAGCGAGAAGTTTCTCAAGGATGGGCTCCAGCATTCATCCAAAAGCTTAGAAGAACAAACCTCTCATCCTGGTGACCAGCTCAGACTGGGTCCTGCAACATTATCCTGGGACACATATATTTGCTTTGGTTCATGGGAAATCATTAGCTCCACAACTCCAAAGTTAATGGTGCAAAACTCTTTTTACAGCACAGATGTTGGAAGTGAACCAGAAAGCAATATGTTTGGTTGGAGGAGCTACAGAAGACCCAGGATTATGTGGGAGCAAAGGGGCAGAGCACTGGCCCTGAATTGGCACAAGCCAAGCATATGTAAGGACTTAAGATTCATTTTAATATCTTCTCATTTAGAACATTTTCAGATCCTTGCCTTTTCAATAATTCAAGGTACTGAAGCAAATGGACCATGCCAGGTGTCATATGCAATAATATGGCAGCTGTTCCAGCATTCCACTTTCCTTTTATCTGTTCCATAATAGCTCAAAAGCACAAGCTTTAAACCAATTTAAACAAATGTTTTATGTTTCAATTTGGTTTAGTGCTGGTCATTAAGATAAGCTCTTTCAAATAAGAAGTATGATATAATTTAAGAATTATTTATTATCTCTGCCACAAGGAGTCTGGAACTACAGAAAGATATCCAACCGCGTCTTCTATAATTTTGTAAACAACAAACTTAAAGACTCGAGATCCATCCCACCCCTAAAAGGACCTAACGGTAAAGAATGCAATGATGAAGCAGTCAAAGCGAACCTCTTCAACACATTCTTCAGCTCAGTCTTTGTAAACAGCAATGACTCATGCCCAACATTCCCTAGTCATACCACAAATAACTACAATGATCTAACACAAATAGATTTGACAGAAGATAACGTTGAAAAGGCACTACACAGACTAAAACTATCTCTATCGGACCTGATGGACTATGTGCATACTTTTTAAAAAAGCTTTCCACTGCTATAGCAGGACCCCCTAAGCATAATCTTTGAAAAATCCTTCAGGACCAACTCCGTATCCAACCTATGGTCACTAGCCATGGTCATCCCTATCTTCAAAAAGGGAGATCCCAGCCTAGTTGAAAATTATAGACCAATCTCTTTATGCTGGGTCACCTGCAAAGTCAGGGAATCAATCATTAACCAATCCATTACCCTCCACATACAAACAACCTACTCTCTAATAAACAATTTGGTTTTAGAAAATTATCCTGTAATCTACAACTTCTACACTGCAAAAACATTTGGACTACAAATCTCGATCAGGGCAAAGCAATAGACGCAACTTAGTTGCGTAAACTTCTGTAAAGCCTTTGATTCAGTGGTACATGACAAACTACTTCTAAAACTAAAATCCTATGGCATCTCCAGACCCCTACATACATATGTGTGTTCCTGTCAAACAGACAAGAAAGTGGTCAAAATAGGGAACACCCTATCAAATTTGCACCTGTTAATAGTGGTGTCCCCCAAGGCAGAATTCTAGGACCAACACTCGTTATACTATACATAAATGACCACCGACAATGCTGCTACCCTTCAAAAAGTTCTTGATTTTGTGTTGGAATGGTCAAACAATTGGCAACTCCAAATCTCAACCAACAAATGCTCTGTCTTACACATTGGCAGAAAGAACCAGAACACAAAATACAAGCTGAGTGGACACGACCTTGTAGATGATCCTCACTCTGTCAAGGACCTTGGAGTACTCATATCAAATGATCTAAGTGCCAAAGCCCACTGTAACAACATTGTCAAAAAGGCATTAAGAATTGTTAACCTAATCTTGCGTAGCTTCTTTTCCGGTAACGTCACACTACTAACCAGAGCATACAAAACATTTGCTAGACCAATTCTCAAATGCAGCTCATCTGTCTGGAACCCACACTGCGTATCAGATATTAATACAATCAAATGTGTTCAGAAATATTTCACAAGAAGAGTCCTCCACTCCTCTGCTCGCAACAATATACCTTATGCCACCAGACTTGAAATTCTGGGCCTAGAAAACTTAGAACTACACTGTCTTCTGTATGACCTAAGTATAGCTCGTAAAATTATCTGCTATAATGACTACTTCAGCTTCAACCACAACAATACACAAGCACACAATGGATACAAACTTAAAGTGAACCGCTCCAAACTCAATTCCAGAAAATATGACTTCAACAACAGAGTGGTCAATGCCTGGAATGCACTACCTGACTCTGTGGTTTCATCCCAAAACTCCCAAAATTTTAACCTAAGACTGTCTACTGTTGACCTCACCTCATTCCTAAGAGGTCTGTAAGGGGCATGCATAAAAGCACCAGTGTGGCTACCGTTCCTGTCCTAACATTTTCTCTATTTGTATCTATTTTATGTATTCAATTCATGCTTATACTTATATATATATATATATTACCTAATACGTCCTTGACAAATAAATAAAGATGCATGCTTGAGTTGCATTTTGATATGAAATTAACCAGTTTGCATTTTCGAATACTTGCATGTTTCCAAATTTTAGAATGCAGTCTGTTAACTAAAAAAAAAATGAACAGAGAAATGTAAAGAATGGAACCATAATGTACATTTGGAATCAAACAAAAGCAAACCAGTTATCATGGTTATAAGCAACATACATAAACTTCAATTCTTGGAAAAGAATCTGGAAATAGAATAGGTGGTTCTGATGAGTCACCTTGAAAAGTGGGAGGAAGATATCTTGTAAAACTTAAAGTTGAAAAATCAAAAGTCTCAAAATATAACCATGTGTATGCACCCTGTCAATCTTCAGTGCTATCAGGCACAGTCAGGCATTTTGAACCCTTCCTAGAGGGAAGATTTGTCATCCCATTATGCCGCTAATATTCCTAGCATGAAATAAATGTAATCTCCTCTATATAAGTAAATGAGACCTACTCACTTAACAAAGCACCTTGCAGCATTTACAGTGCAAATGAAGACATTAATGGATTACATTTGAGTCAGCGGTGCATTAGCTCTTCTCACCTAAAACAGTAAAAATGGCATGACTTTGTATTTTGCTATGCCCTTCTTCCAACGTTTCTTGTAAGTTAGCCATGATTGTTAATTGCTGGTGTTATAGTGGATTTATGTTCCATTAACAATACAATAGTGGGAAATTATAGAAATGACTTGTGCTGTTATATTTTGGTCCTGTGGGTTTGCTGAATCTTCATTAACATTCAAATTGTGCTGTCTGAGCAATTCTTGAAACAGCTCAGAGTATTTCCAGTTTCATATAGACTATCTTGCTGCTGAGAAGCTACTGTAGGATTTTCCTGCAGACTCCCTTGATTAGATTCTATAACTCAGAACACAACTTATCCTACAAAGTATTTGATGGAGGATATATCATTTCAGCATACACAAAGGTTTCTCAAACATCACTGATTGAACTTAAAGTTTTCTAATCTAATCCTCCATATTTTTTCTCCTGCTATCTCATCCTCTAAATGAAATGAACTCTAGTTAAACACAGTGAGCTCCACCTACACTCAATAGTTAACTTTTTATTTAAAGTGAAAAAAATCTATTCAAAATAACAGGTGCCAAACTAGTTGTTTTCATTAGTTATTCCACTAAGAGAAAACTAAACCAGATTTTTCCTTTCTCTCCTGCCTACTTCAGATCTATCTTCATTCTAGTTTTGCTAATGTGCCTACTAGACTTTTACATGGAGTCTCTCAACAGACATCTCCTAAAAGAAGCCATTATAACTTCCAAATCCTGTCGTCCCCCCCGTCAAATATTATTTTGTAATCTCAATTTCTCTCTAAACTTGTGTTTGTTTATATGTTTGTTTATAAAGTCGATAGTGCTTGCTCCAACCATAGTGAATGATCATTCTGAGGTTTCTTTTCACAAAGTTTGTAAATGTTTTCACCAGATTGTCTAAGCCATCTCTAATCCTAATTGATTCAATTTGTCAATCTCATCCTAGCACAAATGCTTTTCTGTTTTATGTGGACTATCTGAGCAGAGTCTTATTACTATGACTACGAAACATATGGTAAATAGTTTCCGGGACTTCTATTGCCCCCTTTCACATACTCACATTAAAGCCTTCTGTCTCCAAGATATCTCAGAAAGCTTTTATGTAAAGTACTACAGTTGCATTGAACGGCCTTCTGTCAATACGTATAGTTTGCTTTATAAACGCATCATGCTTATACAGTAAAGTGTGTAATTTAAGTCTTTTTACTGTTTTTAGAATGCTTGTTTTATTTTACACCCCTTTTCCAATTATCTTTAAAGAGCAATGCAGTATGCTATTTATATGCATTTTTGATTCAAGAAAAGATCAATGGGAATTTTGCCAACAACTTCAAGTGTATCAGCTCAGTATGTATCCATTATGACTGAGATACTCAAATCTAAATGAGCAGGCAATCCAGTCCTCTAGATACGAGTACTTTTTGGAAGTAAATCAACTCAAAACAATGGAGTTCACTCTCAAATAAGAGTGCACTGCGGGTCACTTTGCATCCTGAATAGGCTACAAATGACAAAACTTTACTGTAGAAGTTTAATATACATAACTGTAACCAAGCTAATTTTGTCACAGAAGTTCATATTTGATGTACAAGCATTCATATCTTGCAAGTCTTAGCATTCAGAGTAATGCTGCATCTACCAGTATTTTCATCTAATGTTCTGGGGGCAGAGGGTAAATTGCCACCAAGTATAGACAGTTCACTAGTAAGATGAACTAGTTGCCAGTAGCTTTCCTTGATATTCAGCTTCAGTTTACCCTCCTTTGGTCCATTAAGGAAACTCAAAGTTTTAGTATTCTGTGATGCAAATGAAGAATGCTGTACTCAACTCTCTTGCTGGCAGCATTTTTTTTTCCACAGGGTGTTTTTTTTCCACAGGGTGTGAAAGAGCCAAGTTTGCCTACCACTGGTCTAGGCAATACCATACCATTTCTTTTAAAAAAGCAATTAGGAAGACTATGGCTGAGTCTGTTAATAATTGCTTTCAGAGTAAATAAGTCTAAACTCACTGGACAATAGTCATAAAATGTTATTGTGCATTCTTGGAATAACAAATAAATAAAACACTTTTAACTTTTTAATCTTTCTAAGCTTTATTTTTGGAGAGTGACCCCAAAGTGTAAGTCATTTTATGTTTGGCTTTATATATTAGAACAGTCAACTTTGGCAACTTTAGGACATGTGGACTTCAACTCCTAGAATTTCCCAGCTTAAACTTGCCAGGATTGAGAAACACTACATGAAAGGCTCATGAGTTGAGTCCTTTTATAGTCCAAGTGAACACAATGATACATCCACATTTATGTAGATATCACTGAACTGTTAATATTAGTAAATGTTTTGTAAAATACAATTAATTTAATATGCATGCCACAAAAATGTGTGTTATTAATTTATTACCTATGTCTGTTATATCTACAACCTTTCTTCTCTTCAGAGTTCAAAACAGCATACATGGGGATTGCTCCCATTTTAACTTTATACAACAGATTTAACAGATTAACAGAGTTGGAAGGACCTTGTAGGTCATCTAGTCCAACCCCCTGACCAAGCAGGTGACCCTACACCATTTCTGACAGATGGCAGTACAGTGTTTTCTTGAAAGCTTCCAGTGATAAAGCTCCCACAACTTCTGAAGGTAAACTGTTCCATTGGTTGATTGTTCTCACTGTCAGAAAATCTTTCCTTATTTCCAGGTTGAATCTCTCCTTGTTCAGTTTCCATCCATTATTCCTTGTCCAGCCTTCAGGCTTTGAAGACTAGCTTGGCCATCTTCTCTCTGTGGTAGCCCCTCAAATATTGGAACACTGCTACCATGTCTCCCTTGGGCCTTCTCTTCACTAGACTAGCCATGCCCAGTTCCATCACCGTTCTTCATGTTTTAGCCCCTAGTCCCCTAATCACCCTGATTGCTCCCCTCTGCACTTTTTCTAGAATCTCAACATCTTTTTTATAGTGTGGTGACCAAAACTGGATTCAGTAGTCTATGTGTGGTCTTACTAGGGCTTTATAAAGAGGTATTAGTACCTCACTTGATATTGATTGTATCCCTCTGTTAATGCAATTTAAGATTGCATTGGCTTTTTTGGCTGCCGCCACACACTGTTGGCTCATATTTAATTGATTGTCCACTAAGACTCCAAGATCCCTCTCACAAACAAACCTATGAGGTACAGGTTTTCTGCTCCTTTAGTGAGAAGATACAGAAAGACCCTATTCTATTTAATAATATTGGGTAGGTAAATGTTCTTGAAAGAAGGCAACAAACATCCAGGACCTTAAACCAGGAAGAACTTTAAAGATAACAACTAGACCCTCAAGAGCCCAGCTTGTAGTACCACAGACTACTTAGGTAGTAGTGTCTAGTTAACCTTGACTAATCTCAAAAAAAGCCAAACAAGGTTGGAATTGATTAGTTCTTGGATGGGACACCACTAAATGGGGAGGGGGGGAATTCTGGAATTATAGCACCTAGTTAATCATCCAAAGCTTTGCAGCCCAGTTTAAATTGCTCTAAGCAAATCTTCAGAGTACAGCAGTTTTGCAGTTTTAAAGAAGCTCAAAGGTCCAGTTATTAAAAAATCCTAAAATGTATTACAATAATTTAACTCAATTTTAAATCAAACATTGTCTAACCCATACAAAGCATTTTTCCCGAATAAAATGTTTCCTATTCTCCCCCCTCCACCTCCCAACATATGTACAAGACATCCATACCCTTTAGTTTAGCTACAGAATTCTACAACTTTAGGATGCTACACTCTGAACCACATGTACATCACAAGCTCTAACAAGATTTGTACTGTATCTACCCTTTTCTAAATTCTTTAGTTACCCATATAGATGTATTGACTTTCAGTATCTCTGAAATTACCCTAAAATCACATTTTGAACAGCATTATATAACACCATGTTGCACTGATTTCAAACAGAATTTGGTAAAATCCAGCTATACTTCCATGGGCCTTCCAATGCATACTCAGAGTATGTTATTTTTTTAAATATATATATATATATGTATGTATATATTGCTTAAGAGCATGAGGAATGGAAGGTGAGCAGGGCAAAAGAGAAAATTATTAGCCTACTTTTCTCAACAGGAAGGAAAAATGGTATGATTAATAATCATTCAGTCGGTAGCATTTATCTTTAGAGAATACAGCACCATGGACAGTGGTCTGTACTAGAATAAGCAAATTAGTGCAGATATTTTCAACCTTTTTCAGGCTAGACAGCATGTTAATAAGGAGGGGGAATCCTGGTAACCCTGATTAAAAAGAAAAGGTCTAGTGAAAGGAAATTAATTGCATTCACATTCTTTCATGCTTTTTCTCCATTCTTTTGAAAATTTAGAGTTCCATCGAACAGTTTCAAAATCTCTGTATTAGGCAATGGTGATTGTCTTCCCACTCTGCCCGCCCCTCCCCCCCAAAAAATACTCTATGTTTCGAGTTCTCCATTCCAGGCTGGCCTAGGTAAGAAACAGACATGCTCCTTTTATGTGCTAAAGAAAACCAGTGGCTTCCAATAGTCCAGTAATTGGACTACAGTTATTATCAGCAAGGCCAACGTTTAAGTGTTGTGAGAGTTCTAACCATTATCTCACCAGTTTTTAGGTAAAATGATGTACTTTGCAGATGCAAAACCTTCCTTGACCATTATCTGTTTGTTTGGTTTTTTTACTGGAAAAATAAAACCATTAAAATTAAATGATATTTAGACCAACAGTCAGTGGAGTCTTGTCAGACAGGCTTAAAATATAGAAGCACATTGTTTCAAAAGGTTAAATTACCAGAAGTAAAGCTGACAGTTTGGTCAATCCCTTCTTGCCTAAGCATTAGATTGTGTTAGCTTTTGGTGGTTAGAGTTGATTTAGGATTATTGAGAAGAAGAGTATGTGGAAAGGGGATTATGAATGCTTATAATGAAAAGAGAGCGAGGACATTTCGTGCATATGAAGGGCAAGATTTTAACTTGCATTTTCTTTTTTTTCTTTTTTTATTGTGGCAAGTCTATTCTGGTCTCATTGTTGTGGTATTCATATTTGTATGAAACATGGTGATGTAATTGATGGGGTTGTACCATATGAAAGGATTCAGTGGCCATTTATTGACCAGGGTTAGCCAGCTGCTTAACCACCAAAATATAGTAGAGCTATCTTAAAAGACTTCATAGGTCTACTACTGGCAACTGAACTGAATTTATATATTTTTTATTACAACTCCATCAGTAAAACCCTCACAAAAATAACCCAAATCAATAACTTCAGTCATTTATCAAGTTGTTTCCCCTTCACTAGAGATGGTAGAAAATGAAAATGTATGATGAGTCTTTAATATTATAATTGGAATGCAAGACAGGTGGCAGCTTTGTAGTGGCTTTATACTTGAGGAAAGAAAGACAAAAATCCATAAATAATAGGTCCAATATCTCAGCACTTTCTTTTATGTTTTATCAGTACAAAATAAAAAGAATTCATGTTCCTAAACCTAAGGGAGAAAAGTTTTACCCTGAATGAAAAACTTCCATATATCTACTTTACGTGTGTGTGTGTGTGTGTGTGTGTGTTGCACACACATACCCCTATATTCAGGAACAAGCAAAGCAATTTCAGTACCAGATTCACTGGCTATGAGATTTAAAGTGGGGATGAAGATGCTCTCCATTCATGTCTCTTTATCTAGATTTAGGACTTGTGTGGAGAACAGATCATGTTTTAAATCCTAATGATGCAGAAATATTTAAAATGTTCCAGGGTTCACAAGCCTTTAAGCACCACTGTAACCAATTATTTACTGATTTAAAGTATCATTTTCTTTTCGTCTTACTCCTCCTACAACAGGATCACAAACATATAATTTTACTATTTTACTATTTTACTTCCTTATTTCACTTTGGTTTGCTCAAACCCCACAAACAATATCACAAAACATTTCAGAGTTGCCTTGAATCATGACATGGGTGACAAATAGATTTGCTAAATAAATAAATAAATATATTTAATATGAATCTAGAAATAAGCAGTTAAGTTTATTGCATCTATCTCCTAGTTGGTAAGTATTCTCTAGATTAGAGATCCTGGCTTGCATAGAAAAATATGAATATTCTTGAAGTAAAATAGGGCTTTAGTTGCAAATATGTCTCACTGATATTGACCTAAATATGGCCTATACCAGACAAATGACTAAGAAGTGTAACCTGGTCCACCTTTTATCTATAGTATATGAAAGCCTTTATAGAGCAAGGCTAAGAGACATCACTATCTATGAATCAAATGATATTTCCTTTCATATTTCTTGTTCTGTTTCTTATTTTAAGTCTTTCATTTCTTTTCCTTCCTATTTCTTACTCTTTTCCTGTGTATTGCATAAAGTTGCTTAACCTGAAAAGAAATACAATAGCATGATTGGTTAGTGAGTTCCCTGCTGAGCATGGACATTTTCTGAAAAAGGATAATCTTTCTAAGTACTGTTATAATCCTTTTAATAATTAGGAGATGTTGCTAGACATGGATGTAGTAAGGAATTTTTGTTACCCCCTTCTTACAGGATAAGATAGAAAGTTAGGTAAGAAAACAAAATACTATCCAAATTATCTTCAGATCATTCACAACTTTTTCCAATGCCCCTTATCAATCTGTTATTAAAGAGCTATAGAACAGAGCTACAACAGGTAGCCTGGGCTGGTTATGTATAATCACAATCAAAGTCTTTGGAAAGAACAGGCCATAAGCTTTACAAGGAAAGAAATGGCCTAGAGTATAGTATATTGTCACAGACCTGAAAGCATTTTACAGCTATGAAAGCCAGCGGGGGCGGGGGGGGGGCAGAGAAGTTGAAAAAGTATCTGAACTGTAGACCTGATGAGGGTACTAACAAGCATTTGGTATCTTGGGAAGAAGAGATGCTTAAAAGCAAAGTGAGGGGAAAAGTTACTTGCTACATCAGGGCCGTCAAACTTGTGGCCCACAGACCAGATGTGTCATGCACTGGCCTCACCCATGCCCAGTGTCGCGAAGGGGGAGAAAGTCCTGATACGTCACATGACACCACCATGATTACGTGAGTTTGACACCCCTGTACTACATTATTTCCATTATAATTAACTTTAGAACAGAACAGTAAAATTTTGAGACAAGGGGGAAAAATTGCATAAACTCCATCTGTTAGACTTGCACTATTTGCAGGAATAAGATATTGTGGCAACCAAGCATTAAAACTATAGGTAGATATAACTAGAGCATGGGGTGCTATAAAATTTCCTTCACAATTGTTTTGAGTTTGCTTTCAAACTGTGAACAGCTGCCTTGCTATTTGGTCCAAGGCTACTCTGAGGGCATACAATATGTGGAACCCGAAAACATCCAGTTTTGCATTCATTCCTCCTCCTTCCCAAATTGTCATTCCACTGAAGATAATCAGCCACTAACCATGCCAGTTATTTGGGAATGGTTTGGGGTTTTCAGTGTCTTTCTTTAAAGTATCTTTCCCGAAACACAGATTTTGGATTCTGCCTCCTCCCTTGCGGTGTCCTTTCTCCATTTAGAATTGGAACTGGATCTAATCTTGGGTGGATATATTGAACTGTTTTAGTTTCCTTATTATAAATTTCTGCTGATGTTGTAAATTGGTTAATGGGTTGCAGCAATAATGTCATATGATTAGAAACCCATTTATCACTCAGCTTGTTTAGGTTCCAGATTTTATTTTATGATGCTGTACTTTGCTTCCTCGTTTATTTGGAAATGTACAATAACAGCAAAAACTATTGAAATGCAAAACTCATAACTTTGGGATTTTTATCAGTACCAAAGACAAAAGAAAATAGATTAAGGAACACTAAGGTTGCATGCTTGAGCAACCAAACAAAATATGGACATTATCATACTATGGTCCGTGTACCCTGCTTGACATGCATGCATTTCCACATATGTGTTGCACAGCTTCAAACACATGTGCATCGAATCTTAGAATATTGTGCCCTTATTTGCATGCCAAACAACACTTTGCTTAAGTACAAAAACCAACCAAAAATCAATTTCACCTCAGAAATGGGTAGCATCTACTCACCCTGAATAATATACAAAATTATGAAGGGTTGGTGTAATAATTGGATGGCCACCATCGGGAAATCCTAATGCCATAGAATAGGTTAGGGAGGTTGCAAAAACATTTGCAAAGAAGGCAAATGGCAACTACTTCCAATCATGGCAAGAAATTATATAGATATGTCATGTAGGTCACCAGGTGACTTGACTTAATCCATTTAAGCCAGTGTTTTCTTCAGTAATAACAAACATATTTAACTAATCTGGTCCCAGCGCACCAGTCAGTCAGTCAAGTTACGAAGTTGTCCGAACAAATTGCATTTCAAACGGCTTGTCTTTTAAAACTAATTAGTCAATTTATTAGGAAAAACATTCATACCCTGGCTCGTCGGAGCCATC
>JANHZT010002148.1:162290-173185 GCA_032468215.1 Stegonotus admiraltiensis | reverse complement strand
CAAGCTGTAACCCTTTCAGGACCGCCGACATCCCCCACCAATCAGAAGGGACGTTCAGGTAAGGCAACGACCCTTCTATGTACGATCATGTTCTATGTTCTATTCTATGTATAGGCATATACAGTAGTGGGTTTCACTTAACTTCGCTACTGGTTTGGAATTGTGAGTGTGTGTGCGCTCGCTTCACTCCTGCTTCTGCGCATATGCAGAAACTTTTGTGCATGCACAGAGCATCCGTGATGATGTCCAGGTGGGTTGGCAGAGCCTCCTGCCGCAGCTACCGGTTCGCCCCAGAAACCCACCACTGGGCGTTTACATGCACTGTTTACATATGCTAAGGTTTACTGTAGTATATATTATTCAGTTTTTAATGCCGAATATTCATTTATTTTTCACATTTTAAAGATAATGTCTAAATATGGACAGATAGTTATTACAAGTGTACAATTGATATTCAATATAACAGTAATAAAAGGTACCAAGCAAAGTACATTGAGTTGTTTTCATAATAATAAAAAGGTGAAAAGAAATAAGAAGTTTGAAGCTTTGTAACAGTCTCTGCTATGTTATAAATATTTTGAGTACAAGTAGCATAGTGTAGCTTTTTCAACTCTAGTTTTTGGTGATATTCACTAGGCTTCTTAGTTTCTCTTCCTTATGTACCCTTGTCAGGTCCTGTCCTGATGCCTCTCTGGTTTGTTCTCATAAATCTCCATTCTGTCTTATTAACTAAAGTGTGACCATGTTGTTTCAACCTTCTAATTCTTTTTTCCAAGAATCATGTAAGAATGCATTTGCTGCAAATATATTCTACTTTGTTTTTAGATAGGAATACAAATATGCCACAAGCATTGTAAGCTTTGATTGAAAAGTCCTGTCCATATATTTTCATCATCTTTCCTAAGGCACCAGCAGTAAAAAAAACATATATATTAGTAATCTCCACATTGGGATCACCTACCCTTTTCATCTTTTATAGCTGGGTATACTATTCTTCTCAATATAATACTTTTCCAGTAACTCCCTTCTTCTGCTCCTGTTGAATTGTTGTGCGAAACACTTATTAGCTCTTCCACTTCTCTTATGCTCTAGAAATGGATATATCTCTCTCTCTCCATATACTGTGTTTCCCTGAAAATAAGACCCTGTCCTATATTTTTTTTGAACCCTGAAATAAGCACTTGGGCTTATTGCCATGCACTCAAAAACCAGATTGGGCTTATTATCAGTGTGTGTGTGTGTGTGTGTGTGTGTGTGTATACATACACACACACACACACATGCACGCGCGCGCGCACACACACACACACACACACACACACACCAGTGGTGGGTTGCGATCTCACTCAGTAAGGATTAGCCAGTCACACACAATTGCCAATCAGCAAACATTTAGTAGATATATTTTTATCTCTTCCCATCTGACTGAACAGTAAATACTGATTTTGTAGTTACCTAATATACCTAATAGAATCCACCTAATAGAATTTTACAAACTTTTGTTAGTACCATGTAATAATTCATCTAGGTATCTTCATCTTATTATGGCCAATTTTGTCCTTTAGGAATAACATATAGTAAGTAGTAAGTAGTAATTTTCTCTTAGGATAGGTGACTCAAGAGTCAGTAAAAGAAAAGGGAGTTTATTTCTATCCAAACTACTTTGTATGATCTACAATGTTGTCTTTCATTTGTCAATCTCTTTTGCCTTTGGGATTGTGACCTCAGCAGCTGTAGTTCAGTTGTGTTCCTCCTTACTTCCCCCAAAGAAAGCTGGAGAATGTGACAGGACTCCTTCATGAGGCTGTGCATTTTCAGAAGAATACTTTGAGGCAAATGCTTTGAACCACACTTTTTTTCCTTTCATTTAAAAATGCTGCAGCTGAACAAAGGAACTCATTCCCTTTTTGTGTACCTACCACTTTCAGCATGATAGATTCCCAATGGGTTTGGGCCAATATCTACTTGTTTCTACTTGTATGTTAATGTTGCTTTCATCTTTCAAAGAACTGGGCAAGGACTATAGATTTTAATCCTTGAACTGCCACTACAGTTCCAACACTTGTGAAAATGGTGTATCTGTTCTACATGAAGTGGAAATGGCCCCATTCCCAACAACTTTTCAATTAAAGCTAGTCTTTGTTTGAGACCTTGAATGATAGGAATCACATTTTTGAAACAGTGCTTAGTATTTGTAGATACAGATGTCAGGAAATATCATGTTATGAAAATAACCCAACTTTAGAATTATTTTTAATCAAGGGTGAACAATCCATGGACTGCATGTTCTTTGCCAGCCAAATGCATTTGAGGTAGGCCAGATCAAGAAACAAGCATGGCAGGGATTTCAAGAATGCTGTTTATTGTAGTAAAGTAGAATAACAAAATATGCCTGCCCAAATTTCTCCTTGTTTCATTTATACTAAACAAAAGCCAGAAAGGATTACTTTGAGTTTCTTCCTCCTGCTTCTAGCTATGCCTGGACTGTGTAATTCCATTCCCAAGTCCCTACATCTAGGCTGTCTCGATTCCTTCATAACCATAAAAATTTAGCTGTGAGGCAGCCAATGTTAGAGGAGGAGATGTCTCCAAGAGGCAAGTTACTTTCATTTATTTCCTTAATCATGTCACCAAAATTCCCAAATAGTATACCGAACACTCATAATTTTATAACAAGATTTAAGTGAAGAGTTATGGCTGATTGGGAAACTTTTAGGGAAATAGGGTAGACATTTATATTTATATATTTATATTGATTGTTTCCTGATTGCTTATTTGTACCCTATGACTATCATTAAGTGTTGTACCTTAGAATTCTTGATGAACGTATCTTTTCTTTTCTTTACACTGAGAGCATATGCACCAAGACAAATTCATTGTGTGTCCAATCACACTTGGCCAATAAAATTCTATGGTTCTGTGGTTCTAAGTGGAAGCAATGTGTCTCTCAGAAGCTCGCTGTTCCCATTCCCACTATAATAACCTCCAAAGGAAGAAGAAGAAAAAAAACCCAGCTCCCATCTTGCAGATCTGGATATCACAATATTATTGTGAAGGGGTAAGTTTTGGTTTCTGACTTTTTAAAGGTTGCATGTCCTTCTAATGAAAAGTGGATAACTTTTTAAGTATAAATAAGTAAGATAACATTGGTACTGATATTTTAGGCCTTTCTGTACTTTTTTTGTGTCTATTTTTTCAGGTAGTTATAAAGCATGGGAAAATAGTGATATGGAACAGTTGAAACTTGGTGATTATACACATCAGTAAAAAAGGAGAAACTATTTTCCCATTCCCACCATACTACAACCAAAGCCGCCCCCCCCCCATGAAATTGAATCTTGAAAGAATGAGGATAAGCAAAATGGGTTTTTTTCCTAGAGAACACCTAATTAAACTTTGGAATTTGCTACAGTGAGATGTGGTGTAGGCTGTCAGCTTGGCTGGCTTCAAAAAGGGTTGGATAGAATTTATAGAAATCACGGGGATCAATAGCTATTAACCTTGATGATAGTGTGACAGAAGACTGTCTGCTGGGAAGCTAATAGGTTTCCTTGTGCAGCAGTTGGCCAATGCAAGAACAGACTGTTGCATTATATAGGCCAAGGAGGATTCAATTCAGCAGGGCACTGCTTATGTTCTTAAGTTCTCAGGGAAGGAATAGGTATCAGACACAATTACTATTAGTAGCCCTGAGAGATATGATATATGACGTCCTGTTACATCATAAATTATTTTCAGTAACGAGACACTTCTTTTTGCTGCTGTACTTACAGCACACCTCACTTGGTTCTATAAAGAAAAAAATGAAAAGACAATAATAGTGGTCATGGTGATTTATGATATCAGGAATAGGGTATTCAAAAGCCTACATTGCCAGCACAATAAATTTTCCATCAAAGCATGCAATTTTTCATTGCGTGGTTTAGCAACATGTGTATTCTCATTTTTCCCTGACATTTTTAATAAGAGATTATTAAATCTTGCATGTGTTGCGTATTTAGAAAAACAAGAAGGAATTGAAGTTAGAAGTCTATGCTTCTTCCGTCCACAGTGAAGTATTTCCTTCCATAAATATTGTATTGTGTTGCACTGCTAAGGAGAGCAAGTGATCTGTAATGCCTAAAATAAGCTATAATATGCTTACTCAAATTGGCCTCAAAAATGTATATGCTGATTCCAGGGAATCTCAGTCGTTTTCATGTAACAGAGCTTATCAAGGGTGGTGCTCATGGGATTTGTTGGGATTTGACCATTCTCATAGGTGGCATTTGTACTGGTCCTCAGTGAAATTTCTGCTAATTTATTTATGCTTTGGAAGTTGTTGTGAATTTAGGTTTTCATTTGAAAGCTCAGAGCTCTCTGGAACATTTTTCCCCACTGGCAAAAATTCCTTTCTCTTGGACCCTGGGATCATCTCCATTCTTGTACAAGGAAGGCACCATAGCTCCATATGAAAATTTCACTTGTTTTTGAGTACTGTATTTTCCCGTTGCAAAAGGATATGGCTTTAGTGGTTTTCCAGCCCCTTTTCAGTCCAAGGTGACTTTTCACAAATAAATGCAACACAAAAGATTACAGATTAGTGATTTGGTACCATTTTAAACTCTGCAACTCATCAGTTGGCAGGTGCACCACTTGGTTTGCAGAGTTCCTAGCTTTTCATGGTCAGCTAACTGCAGTGCAGACAAATGCATGTCAACTTTAAACTGTTCCTGAAGTCTTGAGGGGTAAAAATAAAGATGATGTGGAAGGGATCTGTAAGTATAAGACTTATGGGAAGTAAGACTAACATATTTGAACCAGTTGAATTTCCTATGATATTCAATTATATAATTTAATGTTGCATAGTAACATCATAAAGTGACATCTGGGATGTATGGGAAGACCAATCCTAACTCAAAATCATAATACAAATTATCTTTCTAAATCTGCTTTTTGATTTAGAAGTTCACCAGTGGCAATGGAAATTGCCACCCAAATACAGAAGATTACGGAACAGCTTCAAGCATAAATATGTGAGGAAGGACAAATAAAGTGCTTGTTTTCAGTCATTCATAGATGGAGTTTGATCCACATCTGTCTTTTTAACAAGCAGGTTGTATCTGTGGTCTTCTTTTAAGTCTACAAGTACCTCTGCACTAGAAATAATACAGAAGCCTCTATTTTTTTTCCTGTGAGTCTGAGGTTTATTTTGCAAGTGCTTTGGAAGATATATCCTTTGCATTCTGGTATTTGATGGGTCAAAAATTTAGCCATGTTTTAAAATACAAAATATTTAACTGTTGGTGTTCTGAATAATAATACAACAACAACAACAATAATACAGTAATAGACAAAAAAGCCTGGATAGTAGAAAAAGCAGTATCTGGAGTCAGCAAAATAGAAAAAGAACTGAAGGAAAATCACAAAATACAAAGACCTGCAAATAGAAGTAGAATCATTGTGACAAAAGAAAGCAAAGATAGTACCAATAGTAAGAGGAACTTGAGTACACTTCCAAAATACCTGGAGGATTGAACACCATCGGCAATGACAAAATCACCACTAGTCAGTTGCAAAAATCAGCTTTACTTGGAACAGCTTACATCCTGCAATCATACCTTTAATACTATTAAACAACAACATCTGCTTATCCCATGTCCTTGGGAAGAACTCAATAGGTAGACAAAGATGCCAAATCTAGGCTAAACATCTGACTGACTATGTACCAACCATAATAATTTTTCTGTAATGTATATAGATAATAATTAAAAATTACCTTCCCTCATTTTTTGAGGGCAGGCATACATACATTTTTTGAGGGAAGGCATACACCACATTAAGGGACACGGTGGTTCAGTAGCTAAGATGCTGAGCTTGTTGATCGAAAGATTGGCAGTTCAGCGGTTCAAATCCCTAGTGCCGCGTAATGGGGTGGGCTTTCATTACTTGTCTTAGCTTCTGCCAACCTACCCTGTTTCCCCCAAAATAAGACACCCCCTGATAATAAGCCCAATTGGGCTTTTGAGCGCATGGCGATAAGGCCAAGAGCTTATTTCAGGGTTCAAAAAAATATAAAACAGGGTCTTATTTTCGGGAAAACATGGTAGCAGTTCAAAAGCACATAAAAAATGCAAGTAGAAAAATAGGGACCATCTTTGGTGGGAAGGTAACAGCGTTCTGTGCGCCTTTGGCATTTAGTTATGCTGGCCACATGACAATGGAGACATCTTGGGACAGCGCTGGCTCTTCGGCTTTGAAATGGAGATGAGCACCACCCCCTAGAGTCGGGAACGACTAGCACATATGTGCGAACGGAACCTTTACCTTTATACATGTTGCAAACTGTGTGGTGTCAGGAAAGGCATCCGGCCAGTAAATGCTCAACTCCATCCAGTCGCCCTGACTCTATCCTGAATTAAGGGATTACAGAGTCATAAAAGGAATTTATATATGAAAGTATGTGTCTGAAGCCATGTCTTGTTTTATTTTTGTTTGTTTTATTTGTAACATATAATGTGTTTCACATTACAATCATGTACATTATCTTTTTGAACTAATACTATTCAGTCCTTTGCCCAGAATACTAGCAGGGGTATCAAACTCAAGGCCCGGGGGATGGATCTGGCCCATTGGTTGCTTAGATCTGGCCAAACAGGGCCACCCTGGGAACTGTGAAGGACCAGCCTGCAGTGCTTCTGCCAGCAAAAACTCGGGAGGGCTGTGTGTGGCACTCCCAAGCTCCATTTTTGCTGGCAGAGGGTTGCAGGAGCCATCACAGCCGAAAACAGAGCTCACGAGGGCCATGGGCAGCATTCCCAAGCTCCGGTTTTGCTGGCAGAGGGTTGCAGAAGCCATCACAGCCAAAATGGTGCTTAGGAGCCCATTTTTGCTGGCAGAGCACTCAGGCCATCACAGGCACCCCCAACACGAGTGATGTGAAGCTGGCCATGGCCACCCTGGCCACGCCCACCCCGGGCCTCCAAGGTCAAACATAACCCTGATGCGGCCTTCAACGAAATCAAGTTTGACAGCCCCTGTTCTACAGCAAAAACTCTGTAACTGAGAGCAGAGAATTTTATAGAAAGTTGGAAAAGCAAATACATGTTTTCACCAACCACTTAAAAACTGGGAGGGCAGAGGTAATTGTAATCTCTTTAAGCAGCGTAGTCCTTTCCCTCAGTCCAAACTGACAGACACTTTTTTTCAAGAGGGCCTTCCCTGCTGATCTGAGTGAAAGAGCAGGTTTATAATTTGTGTTTCCAAAAGCTATCCCTATCAGTAGCAGTATAAACCAGAGAAGTAGTTCTGAAGCTCTCCTAAAAGTCAAACCATGCCATTTAGTGTGGATTACTTCCTGGTACTTTATTCAAAATCAATTCCTCCCTTAATTTGTCTATTAATTGCATAGCCATTTAATTCTAAATAGCTTTCATCACAACATTTACCACTTGACAGAAACAGTTGTTAGAATGTCACTACTTTTCATTGCAGGCCCAATTGTTATGCTTCAGTTTCCAGCTGGAAGCTTTCAGTGAAGAATAAAAGATACTCAAGGCAAAAGTCAACCTTTCATTTCTGTTATGATGCCATCTCTTTCATATTGTGATAAATATTTAAAATACAAGTAAAATTCAGCTTTCATCTTATCTTCATATCTTCATTAAAAAAGAAGCAAAGAGAAACAAAGCAGCAATCATTTTTAACATATATTGTTGCTTTTTCAGAAAATGCTGTTGGAAGATACTACTGATTACAAAAATAAAGTTGAATTGAGAAAAAGGCAAACCCAATCACAACTGACAGTATAGTTTGAATTCACTCTGGATAACATTTAACTCTTTAGCGGAATTCTGACAATCCTAACATATAGCAGATATATTTATGTGGATTAATAGCAGTAAAAGTATACAGTATACAATATAAATCAAAATTCTTTGTTTAAATGTATCTATAACTTTAATTGTTTGTATTAAATATTGATAGTTTATCCTAGACCACGGGTATCAAATTCAATCACGTCACATGATGTATTGTGACGTATTGTGACATTTTTTCCTTTGCAGAGCTGGGGTGGACGTGGCCTGTGCGAGACGCATCCGGACTGCGGGCCACCAGTTTGACAGGCCTTCCTAGACTATCTCAATCTAGGCAACTTTAAAATCTATGAAATAACTCCCAGAATTCCCATGGAAGCATGCTAACTAGAGAACCCTGGGAGTTGAAGTTCACACTTCTTAAAGGTGCTAAACTTGAGAAACACTGTTCCAACTCATTAGTTCCAAGAAGAAAAACTTTATATTATTGATTGCTGTGGCTAGTACAACTAAGCAAAATGTCTGGTCAGACCTGACACAGTACTCCAGGTGCAATCTGATTAACATAGTTAGAACTATCATTTCTTGTGATCTTTGTACTATATATCTGTCTATAGATTTAATGAACAGTTTGGCAGTTGCAGTGCACTAATGGTTTGTGTTTAATTTTTGGTGCACCAGGATGCCCAGATGCATCTCACAACTACTATTGTTGAGCTGGGCACCACCTATCCTATAGCTGCATTTTGATTTTTCTTATCTATGTACAGAACTTTTACATTTCATGCAACTTTTGTGGAACTGTATTTAATAGGCCCCAATATTCAAGTCTAAGTTTTAAACTTAAAAAATAACACTCTTCAAAGCTTGTGTTATCTGCAGTTTTGATGGCGGCACCTGGATCGGCTGCAGCTGCATCGGCTTTCACAGGTGAAAAGTTTTTGGAGGGGTTTAAGGGATATAGGCCTCATGGTAGGGAAAGTGTGTTTAATGTGTATGAGAAAGGTAGTGGGACTAAGCTAAGATATGACTGACAATCTTTGCTGGCATGGCGAGTTTTTAGCTGTTTTGGAACTGTTGATGAGGCCGTTAAAAGTTGCTCTAAGTCTTATCCATTCTCTAAATCACACATGAAAATGTTGAAAAGCATAGGGCCTTGGACATCCTTGAGTTCCCCACTGGATAAATCATTCCATGGATGGCATACAGTAGAGCAATTAAGGAACATGGGGTAGGTGAATTGTCTAACCAATTGTCAATCCACCTGGTAGTAGAATAATCCTCTACCCATTATTCTATTTTGTCAAGAATGAGTCTATGGTCAAACACCTTAGTAAATTCTGAATACTATATATTATACCCCAAACTTTTAAAAATAGGAACTAAGTACATGCTATGTATAAAATACAGGTTTAAATAAAGAAGTGTGCTTTCAATTTTTAAAATGTTAAACTATTTATATGCCATAGTGATTGTGGCTTGCCATGGCACTAGAAATGAATCTCTTACTGGACCTTAAGTGTGGCTTCTATTATAGCACAGTTTGCGTCACCAATCTAAGAAAAAATTATATATGGCCTTCATGCCATTCTTTTTCTTTGTGTAATTCAAAACTTTGATTTTTAAAAATCTCTCTCCCTTTTTAGTTAAACAAATGTTATAAACATAACATTGGCTTTGAACCGTGTACAGAAAGTATTTATCAATATTAGTATACCATCATTCTTATTTTGAATATTTTGTTACAATGACCTGTCAAGAAAAAAAATACCTTGGAAGATTTTCATCTTGAAATGCAATAGGAATGAAACAATTATAATTAATATATTAGATGTGTTTGAATTAACTGACAAATAAAAATGCAAAAAATAAAATAAAAATGAAACTGACTTTCCTTCATTAGATCCTCTATGAGATATTAAGATAGTCAGGCTAGCAGTTCCATCATTTGGAGATGTAAAACAGGCCTGCTCAACCAAGCCTGCCCAAAATGAGAATGCAGAAGTACTTGCTAGCTGTGAATGTCTTGTTGCATATATCACAACATGAACAACAATAAATTTATTATCTCGTATAGGCAAGGGAAAGATAGACAGCTGTGAATGTCACAAATTAGTGCGTAACTATAAATCTTTAGAATTGTTGCCCATACACTAAATGGGCCAGATAAGCAGGTCTCAAATCATCTGGGAAACCTCAACATTGTTTTCATTTTGTTACTTCACATCTTTTACAAGCAATCAAGTAAATCAAATCCTCGGAGAGTAAGCCTGGTGGCATATCTGGTGTTGCATGATCAATTCCCTAAGTGTCATCCCTTAGAGCCTTTAGGCAGAGGTAGATACCAAACTCTGTACTTTGAACCACATTATTTATGGCTATATCTTGGTCCAAAGAGACTCACTTAATTTGATTGTGCCACATCCTCACTGTCCTGTAGCATAAGAGATAAGAGAAGGGATTTGACCAAGTGACATCATAATATTCTATATTTAAAATCTTGTTTAAAAAAGTATAATCCAGTGAATTATTTAATCTGTAAAATGTATTACTTATAGTATAGCACATTTCTAGAATCATAGAATTGTGAAGCTGAAATGGTTAAAAACCTCCAGAGATGGAGAAACCACAATCCCCAAAGAGAGGCTATTTCCACTGTTGTACAGATCTTGATATCAGGAGGGAAAAAAATCTTTATTTTAAAATGAAATTTGGGTAGCTGCAAGTTTGTCCAAACTTGGTCACAGAATCTATGTGTGGTCTCATCAGTGCAGAGTAGAGGGGAATAAGAACTTCACATGACTTTGATGGACTGCTTCTTCTAATGCAGCCCAAAGGGGGCATCTGACTTACACTGCTCACTTATTTGTTTGTGTCTACACCCTAGTCATTTTCTGAGAAAGGACTTTCATGCCATGAATCCCACATCTTGTATATCTTTATATTTTTCCTCCCTAGATGTAATATGTTACATTTCTCCCTGCAGAGGAACATCTTGTTCCATTCAGCCCCATCTTCTAACCCAGTGGTAGGCAAACTTGGCTCTTTCACATCCTGTGGACTTCAACTCCCAGAATTCCTAAGACAGCCAAGCTGTCT
>JANHZT010002148.1:141194-153091 GCA_032468215.1 Stegonotus admiraltiensis | reverse complement strand
ACATTAATAAATATTATAGATCCATTGAATATGATCTACTTGTATTATTGGGCTGGATCCTAAATCAAATTCAACAATTGTGCCTTAGAAGTTTGATTGAACTGTTTTGAGTAGGTTGTGATTTGCCTGAACAAAAACTCAGAACATTATGTTTGTTCCAGATTCAGTTGAGAGAAATTAAGGAGAGATTTTATAGCGCAAGTTGGTCAAATCTAGTGGTACCCTATTGGTTTCCCAGTCCTTCCTGCTGATATTCTAAACCTATCCTAGCCTATCCTACCTCTCCTATAATCTCTAATGGCAAAATATAAGGTCCAGGTGTCTGAGTAGCCTTCTCACCTCAGTGGAAGGGGCCTGCTGTTCACTCCACTCACTCCAGTGGAAGGGGCCTGCTGCGGACCAAGTCTGCTAAGAAATTCCAGTGGATGAGGTCAAGTGAAAGAGCTTTTTCTTCTGTAGCCCCAGCCCTTTGGAACATTGTACCACTGGAGGTGAGAAATGCTTCCATTCTTTTGGCCTTCTGGAAGATGATCAAAACCTGTTTTTTGTGGTTGACTTGGGTCCCTGAGAGGGGTGCTCAATACTGCAGGTGGTGGATGGGTTAAGAAGATCGTACCCTGTGCCATCTATCTTCCTGGTACTAGTTTTTTTAGATTTTAATTGTTACACACACACACACACACACACACACACACTTTGTAAGTCACCCAGAATCATCTTATCAGTAAGATGGGTATAAACACACACACACACGGACGGACACACACGGACACACACACGGACACATACACACTTGCTTTAATGTAGAGGTATTTTCTTATGTGCAACCAAGACTTTTCAAAATCCCTATCTCAGCTCCTCGCAGTGCTTCAGAAGAACAGCCTTTATACATTCCAGTCAGTCACTTTCCTTATATCACCATCCCTGGGTTTTCTATAAACACTTCATCTGGGTTTCTTCTCATTTCTTCCTCCTTTCTAAACTCATCACTGTCACCTTCCTATTGCTTTCCATATTCAGTGACATTTACTGTGTTAACATCCTTTCTCATGTTCCTGGCCAGTTAGAAAAACATCAAAAATGAATGGATTTCTCCCAATTCCTACTTTCACCCCAAAATCTATAAAGGAAATAAAAGAAAGCTTACGTAAATTCTAGATAACTGTAAATACCAGTTTGTGGAGCTTTCGTGAGAGTGGTGCAATGCTGGTGTGATGTCATTTTGCTAGATTATGCTGAATGTATTATTTGAAATCAGCCAATTATGCTTTAATATTAGGTGATGGCTTTTCTGGCTCCAGGTTGATGAGCTGGAGAAAGTTTAACACAACCTAATGTCATTCTGAAGGTTTCTGATTGATGTCTTTCTGATTACCTACCAGTACTTACAGAGAATGTAAATGTTCTACAACTTCACTGAGCATCTGGTGGGGGAAGACTGCAATATACAATTGATCATTCAATATGTTATTAGTTTATAGGGGAAACAATTTGCATTAATACTGTTACAGTAGCAGAGTGCTTATAATTGAAATCTTTATTATGTTTTAACTCATTTTAGATTGTTTTAAACTTACAAAGGAACAGTTTACAATCATTAACTGTTGAGGAACACACAGATGGAATAAAGATGAAATAACATTGTTGCCCAGTGACAAGTTTGAGATGAGCAACTATACAAATTGAATAAATAAATAAGCTGCACAATATAATGATATTATGATTTAAGGAACCATTAGTCTGAAATCACTAATTGAAGTTTGTGGGCAATTTCAGTAGTTTAAAAGGGATTAAGCATTCACTTGAAGTTTACTCTGAGACTGTGCATGCGTTTCTGGTATTTGAGCGTCACTGGTTCTCTGAATGCTAAGACAGAACATACTGGATATTCTTTTTATTAATGTTTGATTGATACCCAAGCAGAAGAGACAAATCATAAATGTATTATATAATTCAGTGCTTAATTTATTAATGATTGGTTTGTTCATTTTTTTAATGTGTATATTGCAGGAAAAAGTAGAATATGCCTTCTTGATTATTTTTACAATTGAAACCGTTTTGAAGATTGTAGCATATGGATTATTATTACATCCCAACGCATATGTTAGAAATGGATGGAATTTACTGGATTTTGTAATAGTTATAGTAGGGTAAGTACAATTTTTAATTTTTCTAAGAAATTAACATCTAAAATGTTTCTACTTTATGTATTTGCTATAACATTCAAACAAGGAATCTGTAATTATCCTTCTCTTCAGCTTTATGAGATTGCAGTGTTGTCAAATACTTAATTGCTTTGCAATGATTTCCCAAACAGGAAATCTAATCCTTGAATATATTCCCCCCTTGCTCTTTAAGAAGACACCACTGAATTTTATATAACAACATCCTTTAGTAAGGTTTATATAAACACATACTTAGAATTGTTCTGTATAATGTTTTTCTTTTACAGAAATAATATCTGCGTAGCAAGCCGTATATGTGTATTCTGAGATGTGAAATGTAGCACAAGACAGATTCCTTCACTCCAAAGAGATCACATAGTACATGAGAGGGACGTGGGGTTCTTATGTACACTTTCCCATAATTAGTAAAACTAAGAATTTAAAGATATAAGGGAAGACTCAGGAAAAGTACTCCTGTTTCCCCAAAAATAAGACACCCCCTGATAATAAGCCCAATCGGGCTTTTGAGCACATGAACTAAAATAAGCCTCCTCCCAAAAATAAGCCCTCCCCAAAAATATTTAAATGCAGAGCTGGATATCAGGTAAGATGGCAAGAGGAGTCCCATCTTGCTCCATGCACCCCAAAATAATAAGACCTTCCCAAAAATAAGGCCAAGCGCTTATTTTGGGGTTCAAAAAAAAATATAAGCCAGGGTCTTATTTTTGGGGAAACATGGGTATAATTAGAGTTCTGTTTGATAGAAATAATTCCAGTAACCTTGCTTGGAATACTGGATCAGAATAATTAGTAAGTTTTTTGCTTTCAGACAATTAATGTAGATTATTTAAATGAAAGTGGCAAAAAAGAGGAGCTATTAAGAAACGAATCTCTCACCAATGAATAGTTTGCAAACATTTAAAATATTATGCTGCATTCTGAGTGATATTCTTGAATTATTGTTATGTGTAGAAACTCTAGTCCAAAAGATAAGCATCACTTGAACTACCTTCTGACAAAATAAATCTATTCCAATGTAATGACTGAACAATATCTCTAGCAGTCTATCTTGGCCACTGGTTATCACAAGAGGTGAGCAATAGTTAAATATAAAAGTGTACATAAAGCTGACTGCAACATCTGGATATGAACACATTTCTGTCTGAATATGAAGAAATATGAATTGGATAGTGGTAGTGAGTCTGAGTTTGAATTTGACGTTTTAGGTCTGACTCCTGAAAGATACCTTCTCCCTGAGTTCCAAGAAGGAAGCATTTGAATTACTCCAGGCTATTTTTTAAACTGTGAAGGCTGTTCTTCTAATGTTGTAATGGTGATCTTTTAGGTTTTACATAATACACATATAGTATGCATGTCATTAAAGGTTCTTCTGAATTACACCAAATTTAAACCTCCTTTATGAAAAAAAGCTTATTATTTTATGTTATAGTAACAACAATATGGAATCTTTTATTTCTTGTTCCCCAGATTGTTTAGTGTAATTTTGGAACAATTAACCAAAGAAACAGAAGGGGGTAGCCATTCCGGTGGCAAACCAGGTGGTTTTGATGTAAAAGCTCTAAGGGCCTTTCGTGTCCTGAGACCCCTCCGGCTTGTATCAGGAGTGCCCAGTAAGTCACCACTTCATTAATTATTTGGGAGTTCAAACAAAAACATCCCTAGGCTACTTTGGTAAACTTTTCTGCAGGCTGAGGTATATCCTCTCCTTCCCCTTTCTCTGTAGAGTACAGTACAGTAAAATGTGATGACATGGTATAAGATTACTTAGATACAATCCAAACTGAGATTTCAAGTTGAATACAGATCTATTTCAAGTCCACAAAGCAAGCAAAAGAGTTTAGATTATTATGTTTCATGGTTTAGGCCATAATTTACACATTAGGTAGTAAAATAACTGTTATATTACGCATGTATTGGTCTGCCCCTAAAAAAGGCATTATTATTAGTGCTGCTGTGGTGGTGGATACCTTTTTGCCTGTAGCACTCAAGGCAATCTAAAATAAAATTGAATACTTTGAAGTAGAAAACAGCTGGAATATTACAGATTTGAAGGTGAAGGTTCATTTTCTGAGCTTGTGGGTTGGTTCCAAACATTTTGTTACCAGGCTCAGTAACATCATCAGTGGAGTTTAGGGGATGTCAGTGTTACTGTTCAGTTTATAAGTATTTCAGGTGTGGGTGTGTCAAGCGAGGGTCTTGTAATGGGTCAGGTCACAAGACTGACCGTAAGACCCTCACTTGACACACCGATACCTGACCCATCACAAGACCCTGACCTGATGGGACCCTATCCTCCTGATGTGACCTCACCGTCACAAGACTTGCCACACAAAGACCTTATAAACAGAAGAACACTGACACTGATATCCCCTAAACTCCACTGAAGAAGTTACCTAGCCTGGTAACGAAATGTTTGGAAACCAACCCACAAGCTTGGGGGTCACCCTCATCCTACACCTGAGCTACAGATATTCACCACTATTTGGTTGATTCATGTATAGTTTGCCTCAGAAAAGTCTAGCAGAACTCACCCAGTGACCTAGTGTCAGAATATTATATTATATGACATTATTCGCTGATATTGCTGCATGTGAAATTAGAATATAGATCAGGGGTGTCAAACTCACATTGTGTGATGACCCGGGCTGTGGCACAAAGGCAACATAGCCAGAGAACTGGTATGAGTCCCTTTATTGGCACCAACTTTGCCCCCAGTGTCCCATTTACACTCCAGCCTGGAGAAAAGCTCTTGCACAAACCTGCAGCAGCTTCTGGCTGCAGATACTCCAGTCCAAACACTGTAAGCAGAATGGCTGCAATCAATCACTCCAGCAGGGCAAGATAATGAGTCCCAGAAGTGAAGAATCATGGTAATAATTCCAGCAAGACAATATAAGCACACAGAAGCACGACACTAATTCAAATAGTCAGGAGGAATGCCAGGAATGCAGGCCACAACTCTCAACACTAGATGAATTCAGCATTTATTCCTGACAAATGCTCCTCCCAACTGCTTCTCCTTTAAACTCCATCCCCAGGTGTGCCTTGTGAAGGGAATCGGGGCCCTCTCCTTCCTCATAAGCCATGCAACCCACGTTGCTCTCTTTTGCGTTCTTTCCTGTGCGCCATAGGGTGAGGAGGGGGTGGGCCTTGGTCTTCATCTGAACTCCCTCTCCCTTGTTCTATCTCTTCATTGCTCTGCCCAGCCTGACTTTGCCCTTCCCCAGTTTCCTCCACAGCCAACAGAGCCTCTCTCCTGCTCTTTTTCAGATGTTCATCTTCCGTCTTAGATTCAGACTCCATGGGGCATGACATGTTACGTCGTCATTATGATGTATTGGGACTTTTCCCCCCTTCGCTAAACTGGGCATGGGCGTGGCCAGCATGTGATGCATCCGGCCTGTGGCCTGGGAGTTTGACACCCCTGATATAGATAAATTCAAGTAAATTTTAAAGAGAACCGAATGCACAGCTGCCAGCTTTGGTGACTCTCACATATGTAACTTACTTCCATTAGGCCCTTAAAGTATTTCTAGAAGGTAATGCCTTCTAGAAGGTAATACTATTTGTATCAAGAAATTAAGTCAATAAGGTAATTTCAGCAGTGTGTGAGTTAGATTGCTTTGTTTTCCACTTTCATATAAAGTGACTAACATACAAGGTTATTCTTCTGAGCAACAGTTTTTAAACATTCTGCATTATAGAAATAATCCATCTGCTCTGTGTAACAGGTCTGACCATGGCACATAATCCTATCTGTGTCAATATGTTCTGATAAGCCATGATCTACTTAAACATAGTTTACTGGGTACGGCAATCATGGCTGTGTTAGCATAGAGATAAAAATGCAATATAACTTGCAGCCGGCAGTGACTGGATTCACCTAATGTTTCAGGTGAAAGTCCAAAAAAGGCCTGCAGTATGATTGTGAATGTGGCCAATATATGCAGATGAGCAAAGTAATTGTTATGCTTCAGCAGAGTTACACTTGAGGCTATGCCCAACATGTTGGCCATAAAAAATCACTTATCTCCTTTCATGACCTTTTTTTAGAATTTCCAAAAAGTTTCTAAGATACTAATAGTTTGTTTTTTTAAAAAATCAATTTGCACCCTATTAAATTGTGGCCCTAACTAATGAGAGTGGGTCTATTGTATGCAGGAAGGCTACTGGAATATCTAGTTCAACAAAATAACAGGTGGATTTATTGTACATGTAATTCTTTATATAACATTTCACAAACATTCGTTGGCTTTTCTTTTCTTTTCTTTCTCTCTCTGAGAATATTTCTGGTTGAATGAAGCATCTGTTCTTTTAATCTCTTTGCTTTTAATATTTCATCCATACACAAGGTCATAATACTATGTTTATCACACTATAATCTGTTGCCATGGAAATGATGGCAATTGATGTGGTTCAGGAAAATCACTTCAATGGAGGATCAAGCAATTGTCAGGGATAGTCCATAAATGGAGAAAAAGACCTTTAGTAAGATGCAAAATTCTCATTGGCAGCAGATTGATATCTCTAATTTTGTACGTATACAAATCTGGGTTCAAATAAGAGTTATCTCTTTTTCCTTCCCTTAACAAAATGAGAGCTTGTATTATGCTCAAATGCATCTTAAAGTATTGTGTATCTGCACGGTGATTTTATTTTATCTGTGCTGTCTTCCACCCCCAGTACAATCATGCAAGAGAGTCAGAAATGTAGTCCAATATTTCTGCAGTGCCCCAGGTTGTAAAGGCTGTGCTAAAAATAGGAGGGGGGTGGCAGCAGTTTTAGTCCTGATGCCTACTTGTGTTTTTGCATTTGTTCTTTGTAACTACAAAAAAACCAAAACAGTATAACCAGTGCTCTTTATCTTACAGGTTTACAAGTTGTCCTGAATTCAATTATAAAAGCCATGGTCCCCTTGCTCCATATTGCCCTTTTGGTATTATTTGTAATCATAATCTATGCTATTATAGGATTGGAACTTTTTATTGGAAAAATGCACAAATCATGTTATTTTCAAGATTCAGGTGAGTAAATCAATTGTTCCTTTTAACTGGAATTGAACAGTGGTATCAGAAACCATTGGTTGAAAGCTGTAATAGTTCTCACCAAATAAATACAGATTACAGTTTGCTTTTTTCTGAAAAATCAGATTTAATGGGGTCAGAATTACATCCTTCCTGTCCTGTCTCCCTCTGCATGGGAGACATCTACGGCTTTCTGCATCCCTCAATGTGACATTCACAGTAAAAATTATCAGTTCAAGTTCTCTACATAAGAAAAAAATAGTGAGAAAATGTTAAAAACATTGGTAACTGGTTTTCAGATCTGCAGCCAGCTAGGGTACAATAAATACTACCATAGGACTGAGGCTGGGTCCTGCTACCTAAAAGTGAAAATCAGCACTAGATGATTAATAATGATGGGGAGTCTGGTGATATTATGAAGGGTTTTCCATTAATGTAACCTGAAAAAGGATATTCTCTCGGAGGCTGATTCTGTATCTTTAGGTTTTCAAAAAGAATATAACTGCTTAAAATCCATTCTTAATGGTTAATTAGTTCTGACAATTTCACAAAGAAATGGTTCAAAGTTCAAAATAGAGATCTGCTGACTTAGATTTAGGTATTATTAATATATAGCAATGTAGTGTTAAATATGAAAATACCATAGGAAACATGATTCTGGGACCAGGCACAGTTTTACTATTCTTAAATGGATGAAAACATATTTTTGCTTATTTTTTGAAGAAAATCCATAATTGTTAATCCCTATATGATATATTTTCTATTGGCATGCAATATAAAATATATTTTATATGTATAAAATATAAATCTAAGAAGGGTTCACACACAAACATACATACTGTATCTTCAAGGCCATTTTTCATCAAGGCTAAACTCTGGTATCATTGTAGCAGGGGTGGGTTCTACTTACCTTTACTACCGGTTCACAACAGGGCCGCGCGCAGAAGCATTTTCATGACGTCAGGGTCAGTGGGCGGAGCCTCCTGCCAGTTTTACTACCGGTTCTATAGAACTGGTGCGAACCGGGGGCAACCCACCACTGCATTGTAGCATCAGATGTGAAAACTCTGGAATTGCAGTATATATCTCTTTGTATAGTTTAGTTCACAAAGAAACCTCCCCAGGTAGATGACAGCATGTACATGAGTAAGCTTGTTTGAAGAATGATTTAGGTAAACCAGTATTCAAGGTCTAATGACATGGAGCTTTTAATGTTCATTCAGACACATGATCCTTGTGACTGATGTGATATTTTTCTGTGCCAGAGGCTGAAGACCGCTCAACCTGAAATATTTTTATTCACTTTTAGAAATATTAGTTGAAGAGGAACCTGCACCTTGTGCATTCTCAGGGAGTGGACGTCAGTGTCCCCAAAATGGCACTGAATGTAAGGGCGGCTGGCCTGGACCAAATGGAGGCATAACAAACTTTGATAATTTTGGTTATGCAATGTTAACGGTATTCCAGTGTATAACCATGGAAGGATGGACAGATGTGCTATACTGGGTAAGTGGTGTTTTTTGTGTATTTGAAAACATTTCATCTAAAAGAAAAGTTCTGGGATAATTTTGCAATTGTGAGCCACTCTAGTAAGTAGCTGCAGCTCACTTTTCTTGGATTACTTGGGTTAAAAGAGTATGGACAATTTTAAAAATCTTGTGTTTCTAGGTTTTCCAACAGTATGTTTTCCAACAGTATGTTTCATCAAGATGTCCAGTTTTGTGAAAGTCTTTGTATCTGATGATTTTAAGCACTTTGAGATTTTTGTATTAAAAATATTTACAATTCCATGTCAACATGCTTTCAAAAATAACCTTTTTTTAGTTTTATTCTATTTGGCAAGTATTGAGCATATAAAATATAATTAAAAGCAGTGACTAAATTATCTCCTTCTTCAATTTCCTTATCCTATGATAATGAAACATATTACACTTCCTGTCATTCTTAATGAGAGTTGTAGCTCTGCAACATCTGGATGGCTACAAATACTTTTTTTATTATGTATCGAAGTAGTAAAAATATCAATAGCACTACTCTATGACTTTTTACGCAGAAGTATTCCCATTTTCCTATACAGTAAATGTGTTTAAGGATTGCAGCCTAGATCTGAATATTAAAAGTGATTCCAGTCCTTTACAATAGGGATGGACAGCTTGTTGTGATCAAATTGGAAAATACGTGGAAAGGAATATTAATGTCATTTCATTATCTGAAATAGAACTAGATGCAAGCTGTAGCCATTTTTATCAGATAGCAGGCAAAGATTTTGGGTCCAGATCAGTGGTGAGTTTCAAATTCTTTTACTACCGGTTCTGTGGGTGTGGCTTGGTGGGCGTGGCATGGCTTGGTGGGCATGGCAGGGGAAGGATACTGTAAAATCTCCATTCCCTCCCCAATCCATGGGAACATTACTGCAAAATCCCCATTTCCTCCCAATCAGCTGGGACTCGGAAGGCAGAGAATAGATGTGGGTGGGGCTAGTCAGAATTTTTACTACCGGTTCTCCAGAACTAGTCAGAACCTGCTGAAACCCACCTCTGGTCCAGATGTTACAGACAGATACATATTCTACCTAATCTGAAAACTGGTTCAGGTGATTGAAATTATTCTGGACCCTGGAATTTCTTTTTGAATATCAAAATTCAATAGCGCTTGCACAAAATTGGTTAGTTCAATTTTGTTTATTTTAGCAGCATAAATTTGAGCGGGAAAGTATTTTTTGTTGTCCTTATTTTATTTTATTTTTAAAAAGGGGGGGGGGTGTAAAAAATATCCCTACTGACCTTCCTATGGTTCCAGATCTATTTATATATATATAAAACTGTCTTATTTCATGTTAGGCCTTGTTGTATGATTTTGAAAATTATTTTGAAAATTATCTGAACATAATGTCATGCCTTAGAAGGCTGACAAATACTTGGAGTATATACCACACTCCTCCCTTAGGCAACTTTTTAAATGTTTGCAATGTCAAACATTGTAATGATTTTAACCACTGTGATGGACAGAGAGTTATTTCCTCAACTAAAGGCTGCTTCCTACTGAAGGTGGCAGAAGAACTCCATTAATATTAAGTGTGTCTACAACCAACAGGGATTTAATTAATATCTCCCATGTGGGACTGATTCCTAAAGTAGCTTCTGCCACCCATGGAAACAGAAAATAACTATTCTGTGTTTACATATTCAGCAACAAAAACAATTGACAAAGATGCTATTCTTGTCTGTCACTGCCATTTAATTATAAGCTTTTTAAATATCTCACATTACTATATGGGTGATACACTCTATTTGTATATACTACACAATTACAACGCCCCCCTGAAGTCACCACAATACAGTCCTATTTGCCATATCAGCAAAAGGGCCCTTGTTTATTTGTATGAGAAGAAATAAATGGATGGCCATCTCTTCATAATACGTAGTGGTAACTCTTGCCAATTAACCAGAAACATTGAGATGTTTCCACTACCAAGCTACAGTAATTGTTAGGAGGTTCTGTTCTAACATTCAATCCAAATTGAGCAGCCTTCCTGCAGTTTAAATCTATTATTCTGTGTCCTGCACTTGATCAGTAGAGGTCATGCCTTTAATCTGGCTGCCATCTTTTCAAGCATTTGAAACATACTGTCTTATCCTTCTTCTCTTTTCAAGGCTAAACATTTCAGGTTCCTTCACTTTCCTTATATAGGGCTTAATTCCTACTCCCTGACCATTCTTTCTGTCATTCTCTGAGTTCTTTATGAGTTAGTCAGAATCCTTCTTAAAGTGTGATGCAAAGCACAAGATGGCATCTGACCAATGCGAAGTTCTCTTATGGAAACCATTGTAACCTATGCAAAGGAATAATTGGGAATGCATTTCAAAGAGGATTGAGAACTCCTTTGCAAATTATTCCTTTGCTACTTAAGACAGAATGTTTCTAGATGGTTCCCTATCTAAAATTCTATCCAAGAGAAACGTTCAGCCATCTCTTTACAAACTACGGAATCAAAATAGAGGGGGAAATGTGTGAAGTTTATATTAATAAGGTTCAGATTTGTGGAGAACATTACCAGATGAAACTATTAGAATGCTAAAGCTGGAAGAAGCCATTTAGTTCACTGAGTCCAACCATCTGTTTACGACAGAAATACAAATTTCATGTCCAGTAGATGGCTGTCTGGTTTCCATTTGATCACATCCAGAGAATCCATTAATAAGTGTCTCTCTTAGAAAAGAACTTTGAAGCATGCTGGTTAAATGTCAAGAGTTTTAAATGAACCATGTACCATGAGGATCTCACATGGAGAGTAATTATTTGAATCTGCTTTACATGGAATACCTATTTATTTATTTATTAGTCCAATTTATATGCCGCCCTTCTCCGTAGACTCAGGGCGGCTTACAATGCAGTATAGCAATAGCCTGTATACTTTTTTGTATATACCTGCTTATTAGGGCTTTTGGTCCCCCAAAGGGGTGTTGTTCTATACAAAGTTGGCTTATTGCCCCCACAGTCTGGGTTCTCAATTTACCTACCTCGAAAGGATGGAAGGCTGAGTCAACCTTGAGCCTGGTGAGATTCAAACTTGCACTAATTGGAGGCAGCTGGCAGCTAAGTGCTAGCACTTAACAGCACTTTAGTCTGCTGTACCACCGAGGCTCTTATCACCTATCCCAGGGGTGGGGGGGGGGGGGGGGGGGGG
>JANHZT010002148.1:86869-102409 GCA_032468215.1 Stegonotus admiraltiensis | reverse complement strand
AGAACTTATGGAATCACAAAATAAACAAAGTAATAGAAAATAAAGAAGCTAAATTCCTCTGGGACTGTAGAATTCAAACAAACAAGTGTGTGTCACATAACATCCAAGATTTAACAACAAGGCAGCTTTCCTTGAAACAGCATAATCCTGTGACAATACTTTTTAACACCAACAAATACATGCTCATCTAATGTCCATAGGCCGATAAAAATGCCAAACCCAGTGGAAACATCTGATTGACTATGCAATGAACCAAGATAATAATTGGACAAAAATGCCAAATCAAGTCTAAACATCTGGTTGACTGAGTAATCAACAACAATAATAAACAAACGTGTTGAACTTTTATTGTAGATTAGTATCAATTTAATCATAGTCTAATGCAGAAGTAGGCAAACTTTTCTTCCATAAAGGGAAAAAATTGTGCCCTATCTCTGCCTTTATGGCCATGGCAGGCAGACTGCAGGCCAAAGAGTGCAATGGCCATTGGACAATGTTGGTGTGCTAGCAAGGAGACTACTGAAAGGCTGTTGCTGCCATCCAGGATGCCCCTGCCACAACAATACCTTTTGACTAGGAGCTCTGCTGAGCCTTGGGTCTGGCAGAGAATGAGTAATCTCCTACTCTTCCCATTCTTAATTTGTACAAAAGCAGGCAGTCTGGCAGATTTGGATCAAAAGCTGTTGTTTGGTGACTACTGGTCTAGTGGTCTAGTCTAGTCAAGTAGTCTGGTGGTTGACATTCGTTATGAGTGCCAAAAAGATTTCTTTGGTCTAGTACAGATTTCTTTGGTCTAGTACAGTTTTTTATACTAAGTCAGAGTTGTACCAGGGGAAATACTTTCATGGGCCAGATTCTGGTTTACAAGGAGCAGTTCCAGTTAACTTGTAGAGCTCTTCTTTATGAACCATCCTGGTCATTTCTGTCCTTTGGCTCTATTTAGATGGTTGTTGCCCAAGTAGACTGTATCTATAGGAACTGCACATATTGATGTCAAATCTTTGGTTGCTAAAATCATGTCCATATTGAAAGTTAATATTCAGTACATTGTAAGAAGAAAATGTAACTATACAATATAATGGTCTAAATGCCTGTATTATTATTTCATGTATTGGTTATTCATCTTAATTTGGGATTTTTGTCTAAAGAGGGAGAAATAGAAAAAATGCATTGCTCATATTAGATATAAGACACAAAACTGAACCTGAAACTCATCAATCAATTTAATTTCTTGAATATTTCCCCCCCAGATATTGCAAACAAAGTCCTTCTGGCTTTATTCACCTGCGAAATGTTAGTAAAAATGTACAGTCTTGGGCTGCAGTCTTACTTTGTGTCCCTTTTTAATCGTTTTGACTGCTTTGTGGTCTGTGGCGGCATTGTTGAAACCATCCTGGTAGAGCTGCAAATTATGTCCCCTCTCGGAATTTCAGTGTTCCGCTGTGTCCGTCTCCTCCGTATTTTTAAAGTCACCAGGTAAGAGAAACTTATTCTTACTTTTCTTGGTGCTGAGTTTTACTGACCCTTGTATGACCCGCTGCTCTTTTGTAATATTTCATCATGCACTGTTCTTTTACGGTTTTTTTTTCTGTTAACACACACATTTTAATTTGTAGGCACTGGACATCCCTGAGCAACTTGGTAGCATCCTTGTTAAACTCAATGAAGTCCATTGCTTCACTGTTGCTTCTGCTTTTCCTCTTCATCATAATCTTCTCATTGCTTGGAATGCAGCTGTTTGGAGGCAAATTTAATTTTGATGAAACTCAAACAAAACGGAGCACCTTCGATAATTTCCCACAAGCCCTTTTAACTGTATTCCAGGTAACTTTATTCACCCACTATAAAACATTTTTTTTAAAATCTGTGAACAACAACACTGTCTAAGTAATCCTGTCTCCTAAAATAAAAATAAAAGTCACTTATCACAACGATAGTTCCTTCTGTTTATGTTAAATAGCATTTTGCTCATTAAAAGTCAATCTTTGGTAATTTTTGCATCATTTTGTACCATTTGTTCATATCACGTATTCAATCTCTCTATGCAGCATAGCTTTTATGTTAACATCATTAATATTAAGTTGTCTTTGTTCATCCAAATACAGCTAACAAAACGGTTATTAATTGCAAAATTCTTCCATAATGGTTAATTGCTTTTTACAATTGTTTATATTGTGCACATTTTAAATCTGTACTTTGGTAAGTTACTCCTATTTATGATCCAGAGCTTTAGCTTAAATATTCTTTTTTTTATACGAAAAAAAGGTTGCTTAATTTCTTTGCTAAAATCTAGGCCTGTCCATTTTTGCCTACAATGTTCCACAAGCATAAGTCCACTCACTTCTTGTTTTCTCCCCTAAATTCATATATGTACATTAGTATCTTCACTGACAACCTGTTTAGTATTATAGATAAGGAACTAGACCTGGTTTGAGGAGTTTCAGACTTTATTTGATCCCAAAGTTCATCAAATGACTTCAGGCCAGTAATTCTTAGCCTAACCTACTTCAAAGGATTGTCACCACATAGATAAAATCAGTGGAAACCCCCATGCTTATTACTTCAGCTTCCACAAACAAAACAAACCATAACAGGAAAAAATGCTATGAATTATTGGAGAAAACAAGTAAAAATTATCATACTGAATCTAAACTGAATATTTGAAAATAATATTGTGTTAATTTTCCTAACCAATCTTGAAGGACCAATGCTTTAGAATTCAGGATCGTGAGCTCTTTTTTAAGCCTAATTTTTACAATAGAAATATTGTATAAAGGTTCCTAATATGCTCAGTTTAATCAGCACCTTCACAGTTTTATTTAATGGACTCAGTTATAGTGGCGATGGGTGCACAGTTGGGAGACCTGAAAGAACAAGTTAGGATTGGAAAATCTACCTAGATGGTTGCTATGAATTGAAAACAATTTGATAGCATATAACCAAATTTAATGTGCCATTATTTTAATCCAATTTAAAAATTAGCTTTCTTGCCAATGGCAATTGCTTTGGGACGTAATGATAACCGAGACACTCACATTTCAGCTCTTCACAATGAAAGGATTAGAAATGTCATCATTATATTTAGCCAGATATATAATTGTTAGTCTTGTTAGTCTGTTAGTCCCTGGAGCAAGATAAACTCCACACTTTAATTTAATTAGATGACTTACTTAAAGAAACCATACTGTAGTTAAAATCAGCCACAATTCAGGATTCAACTTGAATTTTGCAACTCAGTGCTGCACTATGAAAAGTTTTAAAAGTAATGACCAACATTTAAATTGGTCACAGAAGCCTAAGGGTAACCAATACACTAGCTCAAAATAGGTACTATTCTGTACAGGACTGCAGGATAGCCTCCTCAGCAATCCTGCTTCAGCATTTATATTAGTTTGCAATTTCCAGGTTGTCTCCAAAAGTAGATCTGTGTAGAGCACATTACATTAATCTAATCAGATGGTGATGAGGGTGTAAATATTGCCAAAGCATCCTAGTCAAGGTTATATCACAATCCGCATACCAGCCAGAGCTATTCAAAGCCACCCTTTTATAAATTTGCTTTCTTCCATGCAACACAGGTAGCATTCCCTCCATTTTTACCACAGTAACTCTATGGGGAGGGTACACTGAGACTGGGACTGACCCAAAAGGATCTTCTAAGCTTCATAGTAGAAAATGTAGTTGCACGTAGGTTTTCCTGGTCCTTGTTCACTTAATCCATCACACTATGTCTCTTAGCCCAGGTTGGTTTTGAGTGATCTTGAGTGATCTTACACAAAGACCATGACAAAATATTTCAGGATTTCAAAATCTCACAAATAACTTCTTTAAAAAATGAGGTAATTTGGGATTTTTTCTTGAGGTTCTGACTGTAGCTAGATCCTGTGGAATATCCTGGTTTAATAGCTTTAGTTTTATGGAACAATTATTAGTAAAATAAACCCAACTTCCAGACTTGCTGTAAAAACTGCTGAGATAATTTATGCAGGGAGTTTTAAAGGCTTAAGATTTGTTACGTTGGTTTTCTATTTTAGGTTGGATTTATTATGGATCAATTTCTATAATTATCTACTTTGCTATTTCAAAATGTGGATTAGGAATTATGTGAATTGAAGCTCTCCATGTCTGAAGGGCAGCAGACTTGGAAAAGACTGCATTAAATAAATATCTCTGTTGGAATTCATCATGATAGGAAATACAGTGTCATAGAAATAGTCCCAAATGTCCATATGTCTTTTAAAAAATGTTTTTTTTCATGAAGCTATACCCAAAAAATTTAATTAAGTATATATGTAAGAATATTTAGCAATCTTGGAGTTACAGTGTCTAACTCCAATTTAACAGTTATTCTTCCCCATAAACTCAGTGGGATGTTCATCTGCTGCTATCAATATTAATCTGAGATAAACCATTTGAAATATTTACCTCCATTAACAAAGTTATTTTTCTTGGAGTATCCCAGGGTATTTAATGGTATTCAAACAAAAGTATGCCTTAGTTTGCAGAAGAATGAAATAATGCATTCAGAAATAAAGAGTGTCATCAATCTTATAAAATAAAATACAATTATATAAAAGTTTTGCTGATTTGTTTTCCTCTGATACAAAAGGAGCTATTAATTTTTTTTTAATGATATGTGCTAATTCACTAATTCATTTTTTAGATTCTAACAGGTGAAGATTGGAATGCTGTTATGTATGATGGTATTATGGCATATGGAGGCCCATCTTCATCGGGAATGGTAGTCTGTATTTACTTCATCATCCTCTTCATATGTGGTAACTGTATCCTTTCATTTTAAAACCTGCATCCATCCTCCCAAGTCATGGAAGGGACAATGAAAGGGCATGTCTGTCTGTCTGTCTGTCTGTCTGTCTGTCTGTCTGTCTTCCATGTTCTAATTTCAGCTAAATCTCATTATTCTAACTTCTCAAATGAATATGTGAAGAAGACTGCATTCTTGTCTTCTTATCAGTCATTTATAATTAAGCACTGGTTAAAGTTCTTAAAGGTTTAGAAGCAGGAGCATGGGAATTTTTTAAAAAGGCTATATTCCAAATGGCTCAACAACACTTTTTCTCTTACGATACACAGTATTGTATTTCCCTTCTTATGAAATGTAGATCCAGGAACAAGAAACATGCTACAGCCTATAGCTCCCAAGCATGCCTAATCCTGATTAGGCTCCTTCTACTATTCACATTTTATAGTTTTTTCCCCCCTGCAACGTGAAAAAAGCAAATGAATATTGCTGTTTTGGCTATATAGTGGCCATAGCGTAGGCGTAAGTAAGTATAATATGTTATTGAGAGACGGGGGAGGGGGGAGAAACTTAAAACTCTCTCTCATGGGCCAGTGGACAGAAAGGAAAGGAACCCTTATATCCACATTTTTCTTTATGAAGGAAAAGTCACTCACCACCAGCTGAGATCATCACATATGCTTTGGATTTTGAGCTTATCAGAAATGAGAGAAAAATCACAGGTTTTTCCCTTTTGTTCCTGAAGTATAGGATGTTACCCACAGTGTTGCTTTGCACACAGTAATGGTACTCATTTCAGTGGCATGCGACTGAGAGGAAGTAGAATTCAATAGTTCCACCTGTATTGGGCTTCCAACAATAGAGAAATTATTGTTTCTTCTTTATCCTTTATTCTTCTGCCAGTGCAGTTAAAACCATGAGCTTTATATTCTTGTCTAGGTAAAGCCATGTTCTAGTATTATTGCAATTAGTCCACTGAGCCATATGTTGGCAAGTAATCAGATAGATAAGCCTCTGTAGTAAATTACTATCATTTGTTCAAGCAACTAATAAATACACAACTTAAAATAAGTTTAACAGCAGTAATACGAATTAAGATGAAATACTACTGAAAATGCTAGCGAACTTCAAAGCACAAAGCACATGCCTGTCTCTACTGCTCCCATTTCCTCCCAAAAAAGCTTATGATCCCAAGCTTGCCCTGCCCAGCACTCGTCTGTGGGAGTAAGGTCTGATTTTCAATCCAGTGCTCTCAGCAAGATCCTTTTAGATTCTACTGACTACTGTTAAATTAATCTCCATGGGTGTCCTGCTCAGCCTATTCAGAGCTTAAATATGGAAGGCTACCCCACAATTCAGCCCAAAACAGCATATTTCCAATAGTTTGCAACCAACTACTGATAGACCCATCCAGATGATAAGTAAAAGTCAGTACCATGATAGAAAAAAATGTAAAACAAATGTAAAAGTTTCAAAACAAATCTATGAAGGTGAAGTAAATAGATTAAGAGTACAGGAAATGCAAGAAACTGCAAGATATTTGCATCAGTGGTGGGTTTCAAAAATTTTTAATACTGGTTCTGTGGCTGTGGTTTGGTGGGCGTGGCATTGTTTGGTGAGCATGGCATTGCTTGGTGGGTGTGGCAGGGGAAGGATACTGTAAAATCTCCATTCCCACCCCACTCCAGGGGAAGGTTACTGGAAAATCCCCATTTCCTCCCGATCAGCTGGGACTTGGTAGGCAGAGAATAGATGGGGGCAGGGCCAGTCAGAATTTTTACTACTGGTTCTCCGAACTACTCAAAATTTCCACTACCGGTTCCCCAGAACTGGTCAGAACGTGCTGAAACCCACCTCTGATTTGGATGCAGTTGATGACATCATTCAAAGCAGAAGATGAAAAGGTTAAAGAACAAAAGGCACCGTGAGTGTTATTTTGTGAATTTGAGGGGATGTTTCCATGTCAGGGAAGAAAAGCTACTGGGGGGTGGGGGGATGAGTTTTTCGGAACAACAAATTGGCATGAAAATCAGCAACTGTTTTTGAATTTTGTAGAGTTTTATATTCATACTTCTATTTTAATAAATAAAAATAAAACGGAAATGTCCTTTTATTCTGGTTTGTGCAAGGAACCTCCAAGTCAAATTGTAAAACAGCTGTCACAACTAAATAGTTACTGTTGAATAACCAATTAACAGGAGAACTTGCATTGATTGTTTAGTATCCTTAAAATGATTTCAATTAGATATCCTGTTAAATGTCTTCTTGGCTATTGCGGTTGATAACCTGGCAGATGCTGAAAGTCTGAACACAGCTCAGAAAGAAGAAGCTGAAGAAAAAGAGAGAAAAAAGAGTGCCAGGTATAGAGAAAATCACCCAAGATATGTACATTTTTGTAATTTTCTTCATTTTCTCTTTTCATTCCTTTGAAAGAGAAAATTTGGATAGTGTAAGTAAGAGTAGAAAACTGGTGCAAAGTACACTGTATATCCAAGGAAATTATTATTATGTTATTTGCAAAACATATAGGCATAGAAAGAATTCTTTGAAAGAATTTCTACCAAAATTCATCCATATGTGCAAATCTTCAGGGTATGAATGGTTGTAAAAACTGAGGCACAAACTACAAATAATGTTGCTGTAATTATGTGTTCAGAGATTGCCTCATCTGTCCATGCACCCATTTACCCATCCATCTGGAAGAAGAATAGGATTTTAAAAACAAAACGGAGAAGCTGCTGAACAATTTAAAATCAGAGTGGCCGTAGTCTGTTATGTAATTTGAATTTAGGGCCACCTGGATCATCATGCTTTCTGGTCAAGTGTATTAGAGTATGGTCTAGTGGTTAAGGCACCAGGCTAGAAAGTGGGAGTTCTAGCCCTGCCTTAGCCATGAAAGCTGGTTGGTGACCTTGGGCCAGTCACTCTCTCTCAGCCCAACTCATCTCACAGGGTTGCTCTGGGGAAAATAGGAAGAAGAAGAAATATTAGATATGAGAGGTCCTTGGTGCTCTGAGCTTGGTTGCTTTCTTTCAGGCATTTCATTACACAAACTAGATAACATAATCAGTGCTAGAGGTGCTAGCACCAATGATATTACCTAATATCTAAAATAACCAAGATCTGGGAACACCAAGGAACCCCCCTCTCATTTCAATCCTGAGCTACAAATATTTTCCTTTCTTAGTATTTGATACGTTTGAGTGGTGCGGTGGCCTAGAGATGGAGCTCTCACCTCACAATCAGGAGGCTGTGAGTTTGATCCTAGATAGAGGCAGATATTTCTCTCTCTAGACACGATGAGAATATATCTGCTGAATATAACTCCGCATTAGTGACAGGAAGGGCATCCGGCCAGCAATCACTCCGCTCCATTCAGTTGCCCAGACTCCACCTCTCAAGGGATTATGGGGTCATTAAAAGATGATGATTAATATTAGAGATGTTTGCCACCTTGAGTTGTTTACAAAAATAATAAAGGTGTGATATAAATAAAATAAATAAAAGCAAAAATGTAATCTTCTATGCATGACAATAAGGTCTGCATTTGCCTTCACTCTCTATATCTTTTGGTGCACCATATTAATGGAATGAATGAATGAATGAATGAATGAATGAATGAATGAATGATGATTGTTATGATGAACTGTAAAAATAGTTATGAACTATGTTCATTATTTACATAATGAACTATGTAAAAATATCATGAACTATGTAAAAATACATAGTGAAATAGGAACAGACATTATTTTATGTATTACAATATTTAAATTATGAGTACATCTCTGAATGTTTTACTGCACACACATCTAAGAAATAATAATGGTGAAACTATCCTAAATTGTGCAATATTATTTAACATAATGCAAAATAAAGTAAGGTTGATAAAATTTTATTCTGTCTCTATTTTGCTTCTGCTGTAAATACTATTTTTCCAGTTTCATTACAATCATTAATTGACAATGATTCTGGATCTTTTATCATTTTCCCCATGGTTTTGTTTTTATGGTCCTTGTAGAAAAGAGAGTTTGGATGCTAAAAAGGGGGACAAACCAGATGGTGAACCAAAGAAGGCCAAGGATACTAAGGTACTTTAGATCTGCTCTTCCTTGGGTAGAGGTGGGAGAAATACCTAGATCGAACATCCAAGAAATAGATATAGATGGAGACTTAAGAGAGGAATGGGGGAGGTAAGTAAAAAAAAAAGCATAACAATTGAAGTATCGAGGCGGGCAAGAGACGATTGGTAGATGATTTCCTTTTTTTTCTTTATTGTTGTTTTTGACTTGCTTTTCCTTTCCCCCCCCTCTTTCTTTTAAAGCACAGCAATTAAAGTATAAGCAGGCAAGAGATGATGGATGGATGATTCCAGGGGTGAAATCTACTTACCTTCCCTACCGGTTTGGAAGTGTGCGTGCTGCGTGCGATTTTGGACCCTCTGCGTATGTGCAAAGCTTTCTGTGCATGCTCAGAGGGTAAAAAACAGGTTACTTCCTGGTTAAAACCAGGAAGTAATGACGTCCGGGGACAGAGCCTTGCGCTGCCGCCGCTACCAGTTCTCCAAACCACCTGCCACCGCTACCAGTTTGCCTGAACTGGTGCAAACCAGTAGCATTTCACCCCTGGATGATTCCTTTTCTCAGCTGCTGTTTTGAATTGTCTTTCCTTCCTTCCTTCCTTTCCTCTCTCTCTCTATTCTTTTTTCTTTCTCTCTTTTGGTAGGCAGGTGACCTGATTAGAAGTTAGACAGGAAAGAAAGAAAAAGCTTTTTAATATAGGTTGATATGATTAAAAGCTAGAATAAGTGATAGAAATAATGAGAATATTAATGTATCATATTTTCATTTGATAAAATGAAAGTAATAATGAGAAATAGGTGGAATTGAATAAATGATAAACTGTAACCTAATATAGATGTGTGTTTTTATGGGAATTACATAAGTCAATTGAATGTAAGAATAATGTTTAATTTAATGTTTTGTTTGTATTGGAATGTATGGCGCCCAGGTGCCACACTGCTCACACATTGATTTGACATCTTTATAAAAAATAAAAAACTTGAGGGAAAAAAGATCTGCTCCTCCTTTATAAGGAAACTCTTCAGCTCAGGAATACACAGATACCCATCTAATCCTAACAACCTTGTTCTCTGCATTGACTCATGTTTATTGGATCTCCCTGTGATAAGTATAGAGGGTAGAACGGATATATATCATAGCTGGCCCCGATTTCTTCTTAATGCATATTTAAATGAAGATTTGATTCCCATTTACATCCTGACTTTATAATAACAGGGGTCCTTGGTGGTCTCCGAGCTTTATAGTAATGGTCTGCCAGATGTTTGTAAGACCTCATCTGTCTCAACAATAATTAAGTGAAAGGGTTTGGTTTGGAAAAAAATTACCAACTGTTTCAGTTAATGATAGAGATATTAGATTATCTCTAGTATAGATTCTGCGAGACACTCTGGATTAATATTAATTTCATTCATTTATTTATTCAGCCAGAATTCTTGATTTAAAAAATTGTAACATTGGGCATTTTCCAAATGAAAGAAGCAAATGAAGAAGTGGCCTGAAATTAGCAAATTGTACCAGTTTACTCTGCTACTTTCCTCTTTTTGAAATGTTTACTTTTCTGTTACTTGAGGTTACAATCAATGAGTATGGAGAAGAAGAAGACAAAGATCCGTATCCACCTTGTGATATCCCAGGTACCAGCTCACTTTTGCACACTGGCAGAAAGACTTATTGTGTCAAATGTGCCATAATGCAAAAAACTTCAATTTCATTAACACGGTTAAAAAAAAGATTTACATAAAATATATAATAGTGCCGAATTATAAGATTGTGTAATTTGAGTTGTAAATCTAATGTGTGTATACACACACCCTGGTGGTGGGTTTCAAAAATTTTTACTACCGGTTCTGTGGGTGTGGCTTGGTGGGCGTGGCAGGGGAAGGATATTGTAAAATCTTCATTCCCTCTCTACTCCAGGGGAAGATTACTGCAAAATCCCAATTTCCTCCCAATCAGCTGGGACTTGGGAGGCAGAGAATAGATGGGGGTGGGGCCAGTCAGAATTTTTACTATTGGTTCTCCGAACTACTCAAAATTTCCACTACCGGTTCTCCAGAACTGGTCAGAACCTGCTGAAACCCACCTGTGACACACCCACATACATATAAATATTATCCTGAAGCTATGCATTTTCACTCTGTGAAATGCAAACAGTGTCCATTTGAATGGTGTAATTATTTCCCTCCTCCGTTATGGTCCCATACTATTCTGAAGAGTCTCCTGACTTTTAAAAAAGCCTTTTTTGGGGCTGGGGAAATGAAAAAGGGTCTGAAGATATTCTAGCACTAGTAATCCTTGGTTTACATAATCTTTATAACCAATCTAATACCTTCTGCATACCTTTAAATTGGATAAAATATATACAGCCATGAACACCATCCAAGTTATTCCTGAAATAATTTCTTCTTCCCCATAGCAAGACCCTTCTTCCTGTTGTATTCAGAAACAAAATGCCAAATGGCCAAAATATATTTCTGCCTTTTTCTAGCCTTAATTAATGAAGAAAATATAATATAAGGGTTAGCGTTGCAATGGCATCTGCAGAGGATTTACCAATAGTTAGGAGCCATTATATCACCTTTGTACAACTTAATGGTTTTACCAATGAATAGATTTCAAATTGTCATTCCGACCGACAAGGTATTTAAATACATTACCATTCCTAAACTTCAAAGAGTGCTGATATTAGCATGTTTCAGTGCCTTCCCAACAGCTATTTTAAGGACAAATATAAAAGCTCCTGATGAGCTAAGATCAGGCCCTTGTGTAAAAAGACCCACGAGGTGAAGTTTCCAATCAGTTCTGATTGATTACATGTACAGCTGCTCCTGTCAGACTAATATGACTCAATTTCCCCAAATGTGGAAAATTTCCCTGAAATTGTTTATACATTGTTTTCATGACTTTGATGATATAGTTTTTGTCTGATACAATTTTATGTTTATTTTTCATCTTACTTGAAATAGAAATTATTTAATTTCTTTCTTAATCTGTTGAATCCTGGTCAGTTACTCTAACAATGAATTAACTAATTTTAAACTCAGAACAAGAAAGGAGCAGGTCGTCAAAAAGCGCTGCTGTCAGCCAGAAACTATAGAGAAGCTACAGAGCTAATTTCACATTTTTTCAGCATGACAGTGTAATTGTACTATATACTGTTGAGAAGTTCCAGAAATATTCTTTCATTTAACATTTACATATATATTTACATTTAATGTATAGATCTTGCTGGCTATTTTGAATTTTCTCAGAATTATGTTTTAATTTACTTTGTAATAAATAAAGTTTCACTATAAAGTAGGTGAAGAGGAAGAAGAGGAAGAAGAAGAAGAGCCAGAAGTTCCTGCAGGTCCCCGACCCCGAAGAATATCTGAACTTAATATGAAGGAGAAGATGACACCAATTCCTGAAGGCAGCTCCTTCTTTATTTTCAGCACTACAAACCCGTAAATAACCTTTTAAAGTATATACCTTGAAATGATTTCCCCCCCAATAAAATAATAACACATAACAACTAAAGGTTCTGCTGATTTGTCTAGCATAAGATTGAACATATAATTAAATATTTTTTAACATGGAATTTGTTTTCAAAACAAACTCCTAGCAGGATAGTGAAACATTTGTGTTTTAAACACGCCAGACGAGGATGCTTTAAATGGAAATGTTGCAAATTATGCTTTAATATTATCCAACATATAATAGCTTTACAATAGAAATCATGCAGTGTTCTATTACATTTATGGTTTTGCTGAATTATCAACACAGTTAATAAAGTAACCGATTTCCACATTAGTGATATTCAGATGAGCATTTTTTGCCTTTGTTTATAATTCAGAAATAATTAACCTGCCAGTCATAACATAATATTCCATTTTCTTTTCTTGTTTTTCAGGATTCGAGTGGGTTGTCATAGATTAATCAATCACCATATTTTTACCAACCTCATTCTTGTCTTCATCATGCTCAGCAGTGCTTCCCTTGCAGCTGAAGACCCTATTCGCAGTCATTCTTTTCGAAATAATGTAAGAAAAAATAGATTTTACAATCAATCTGTATGTATGGTCTTCTTAAATTGTGTCTTTCAAAGCGGACTAGTCCATGAACATTTCAAAAGATGGTATCATCTAACTCAGGCGTGTGTGTGAATGTGGCTGATCTTTTTAAAAAAGCTAAGTAGACTTGATTTTGAATGGCGTTTGCAAGTTGGACACTAACTTAGACACCATAAGGAAATCCCAGCATATAGTAGACTTGAAAGTTGAAAAACTCCCATAAGAAGACAGTATTTTTAGAATGTATATATGAATATATATACAAAATTGTAAATTCTAACGTAAGTGCTTGTAAATAAATGTCTCACTGTGGCATGTTATGCTTTGCAGATACTTGGTTACTTTGACTATGCTTTCACAGCCATCTTTACTGTGGAAATCCTTTTAAAGGTAATTAATTGTTCATTGATCCTTGTTAACTCAAACACAACTTTAGCAATAAAGTCTGTTACTTTTTATTTACCTTCCATATATTTATGCAGATAGGATACTTTTTATTAACCTTTTAATATACTTTTCAAACCTTTGGGTGCATGTAGAAGTTCCTTTTTATCATTACATCAATTTGGCAGTTTATTTTAAGCCTTTTGTTTTTAAAATCTGTCAGAAGAAGGAAAACATATCTCTCTGTGATGGATTTCTGTCCTTCCTTTTCTCTTGTTTTTTTTTAAAAAGAAAGATCATAAATGAACTTAAATTTTCAGAGGAAGAACATGTTATTTTTCATTACTTTTGTGAAATAGATTTACATAGAGCTAAAATAGTATATCACTATGTTCTTGCAAAGCACTGTTATGCTTTTCAAGAACATATATCACTATGTTCTTACAAAGTATAACCGTGTTTTTCCATATTTTAAGTACAGGAGTATGCAACCTTTTTGCAGCCAAAAGGTACAGCTGGCCTTTGAGGAACATCTCTGCTAAAAAGTGGATAGGACCAAAAGAAAAAAAATAGTTATGATGTGATTATTCATGATACATTATCAGTTTTCTCTTCTATTAAGATTATAACTTATTAAAAACTATAACTTTTTGTGGGGTGAAATACAAGTTGCGTAATGTGTTCTAAGAAACTCATTCTATGTACCTAAAGATAAATGTTTAGCAGGTGCATTATGTAAGCGTGAAAGCTCCTGATAGTGAACATATGGTTGTTTTTGAGATGTTGGTATTTTAATTTTATTTAGTAATTGAGTGAAGTTTGAAAATGCTGTGACATAGTATTAGATCAAGATTTCTAATATTAACAGAGGGAGCCCCTTTTTCTTTGCATTCTGAATCATATAGAAAGCAACATACATCCTCTGCAGATATCTTGTAAAGAACCTATAAATGATTCAAACTGTAACTGTTATGTTTTCAGCTGACTGTGTTTGGAGCCTTCCTTCATAAAGGGTCTTTCTGCAGGAATTATTTTAACCTGCTAGACTTGTTGGTAGTAGGTGTTTCCCTTGTATCATTTGGCATTCAGTAAGTATTGTTCATTTTGGTTTTTACTTTATTCCTTTATGACTTGAATATAAACAGTACTATTTCTCTGATCGTATGGAAATTGTCATATCTTGTGGGCTTGGCATCCTGTATCAACCTTGATAGCTAATAGATTGTATTATCTTTCTCTGTATTTTGAAAAAAGAAGTCATAGGTATTTTGGAATATCTAGAATTCTATTTCAATAACTTAGAAATTATTGCAATCTAGATGAGTCCAGATTTTCTGATAAATGTTTTAGGCTATCTTTTAATCAAACCTACACCTTGAATTTCATGAATGTATTCATCACTTTCATTAAGTCCTGTTACATGATTCTCTATTCTTAGTGTCACAAGCAGACAACATATTTTTCTTTTATATCATTCATTAATTCATGTTCTTTACTATTTTCCCATTTGATATTTCAAATTACAATATTGTGCTTGGTGTGGTCATTAGTCCATGGGCCTACAGATACTAGATCCTGGCTAGGTGGCTCAGTGGCTAAGACGCTGAGCTTGTCGATCAGAAAGGTTGGCAGTTTGACGGTTCGAATCCCTAGTATAGGTCTCCTGCATGAGCAAGGGGGTTGGACTAGATGACCTCCAAGGTCCCTTCCAACTGTGTTACTGTTACTGAATGGAGATCTTAATTTCTACCACCCAGGATGGGTTTGATTAAGCCAGACTTTCCAATAATATTTTTAATAAGACAGAGAAAACGTAGATGTGGTAGATATAACAGTATTCCTTTATAATGGTAAGGGTAGAACTGATCAGTAGGGGCACATTTTGACTGGGATGCCACAAGGACACCCAATTCTCCATTCTAATGCAAATATGTTTGTGGTATTTTGAGAGTAAGGATGGGGTTAACTAAGCTTTTGTGTATTTTCTATCATCATCCCATGTTAGCATGTGATGCTTAGGCTGGCTAAACCACTGATATATAGGTTTTCCATTTTGATCACATTTATTCAATTGTACTGGATATTGCCTATAACCGTGATGGCGAACCTATGGCATGCGTGCCACAGGTGGCACACGTAGCCATATCAGTGGGCATGTCAGCTCAGCTCTGGGGTGCATGCGCCCACCGGCCAGCTGATTTTTGGGCCTTCTGGGCCCACCAGAAGTAGGGAAACAGGCTGTTTCCTGCCTCCAGAGGGCCTG
>JANHZT010002148.1:69852-81346 GCA_032468215.1 Stegonotus admiraltiensis | reverse complement strand
AATTCAGACTCTTGGCAACTGACTCATATTTATGATGGTTGCAGTGTCCTGTCCAGGGGTCACCTTCTGACAAGCAAAGTCAATGGGGAAGCCAGATTCACTTAACTTAACTGCAGGGATTCACTTAACAACTGTGGCAAGAAAGGTCATAAAATGGGGCAAAACTCACCTAGCAACTGTCTCACTTAGCGACATAAATGTTGGGCACAATTGTGATGTAAGTGAAAGACTACCTGTACTTGTCTGCAATCTTACTGCAGTATGAAAAGGTAATGCTTATATTGTGATGTCATAGTGCACACTTTAATAATTTTGTCTCATCTTGGCTTGCTACAGGCATTAATGAACCCAGCCACTGTGGTTTGTAAACCATTGCTTATGGATTAGAGTTATATATGGATCAAGCAACTCTGGCTTATTCCACAAGCCAAAATGAAAAGAAATTGCATTTTAGCACAATATATGAATCCAGCCAATTGCCAGCTTCCAGTTTAATACTGGTCAAAGCTAGTCAGTTCCTTGTTACAGGTTTTACCTGAATTTACATGCTATGCCGGGCATTGTGGTTTCTTTAACAAACAACATTATTTGATTAAAAGAAATCATGACTTAATGTTAAGCTATCTTTTGAGAATTGCTTAAAAATCTTGCTTAAGAGCAAACTTCATTGCACTATTGCATTTAATATCTTTGATATTGATATTTAATATCAATATTAATGATCTTTTTAATGATCTGGAGGTAAAGAACAATTGGATTTAGGAAAAAGGGTATTTTTAAGATAAAGGGAAGGGTGACTTAATAAATGTTGAGAGCAATTATTTCCTAATATTGGGAGAAATAATAACTTGTTATAGGGAACAATAATTTACTTTGATGTCAATATGTTATTTCACAGTAAATTTAGAAAGAGACAACAAATTAATGCTATTTGTAGCTGGGCAATTAGAGACTGTCATATGTTTGTTTATTTATATTTAATCTCACTTTTATTATTTTTTATAAATAATTCAAGGTGGCAAACACAGCTAATACATTTTCCTCCTCCTATTTTCTCCACAACAACAACCCTGTGAGGTGGATTGGGCTGAGAGAGAATGACTGGTCCAAAGTCACACAGCTGGCTTTTGTGCCTAAGGAGGGACACACTATCTCTTGGGCTTTAGCCTTTATGCTACACTTTCCAAACTTCTCCTTGTGAAGTATTAACAACATAGGATTTCATATTAATCTTTTTAGTACAAGATTTGTGATAGGGTGCTAGAGATGCATTGTTTTGTTTATTTTGATTGCCTGAAAAAATATTTAGTTATATTAATAAATTTCTCATTTGTTTTATTCATAGCACTATGGACAGTCTAAACTTTTTAATGATGCAATGGATATTCTGAATATGGTGTTTACTGCAGTGTTTACTGTTGAAATGGTTCTGAAACTTGTTGCATTTAAACCGAAGGTAAGAGATTATGTAGGATTTAATTAGCATTTCTTTTTTAGTTGCTTCTTTTTAATTTACAAGTATTTTTTGCTTAGATCAGCACACATAAGTAGGTAAATGTAAGTTTTTCATGGTTAATCATAAGAAATACAGTATCTTCACCGGAAATCTTAAATCTGATAACAGTGTTTATCCAACTGCAGGAAATAAAACTCAGAAACATTTTTTAAAAATGTATTGCTGGTAATATATAAATAAGGAGTATATTAATGTTATAAATCCACTATTTTTTTCTGATAGTTCTGAACATACATTTCACTCCCAAACATATTGAATGTCAATGTCAAGGCATGTTTAACTATTGTAGTACTATAACACAAAACAGGCAGTGTCCTTATGTCACACATTTCAGAGATTTTTAAAATATAATTTGGGCAAATAGAACAGGCATATGTTTGTAGGTGGGCACTGACACATTTTGCAAGCAGTGTAGCCTATGAACAGTTTGCAAATAAGCAAATGGACTCCAGAAATTTAACATGACTTTTTTTTTCAAATTCAGTAGTTTAACGTTCTCAGTTATTATTCAGAAATAACAATTTAGATTTAAGCCTTTATCAGATTTTTATTTTGGTTATGGATCCAATCTGATCCCAGGCTTTGTAGATGCATAATAGTTTCTGACATTCATCATATAGTGAATTATACTTTGAACTAGGAGTGAAACCATATCACCTCTCATAACTGATGAAAATCTGGTCCTCCAATATCCACCTGCTGAATGGAGATGAACCTGCATTAGAAGACAGGCTCTTCCATATAAGGCCACCTATGGAATCAGAATGTCTTCTGAGCCAAGAGTCTGAACTTTGTCAGTAGCTGCTTGAATTTAGGAATTCTTTTCCAGATGGGCATACTCAGTTCACTGAAGTCATCAGGGGTTTAGCCCTGCAACTTACCAATGAGGGAGTGGGGGATAACATCATGCTTTATGCTCCAAGCCATTCCACTACTTGTTTTCCAATTTAAAAAAGCTGAATACCATAAATTATTTGCAAAGTACATGAGGTCATGAAAACCAAGCGTTCTTGTAACTAAATATGGAATTATTTTCCCTTGCCATTTTGTATCAGATTTGTGTGCCAAAAAAGAAAAGATACCTAGTAAGTAATTTCATCTTTGATTATTGCAGTGATGAAGGTTATGAGATGTGTGATGCAAGTTTACTTGCTGTGACTTGTCCATATATTGCGTTTTTCCCTTTTCCAGAATCATCTCGATTTCTTTCACTTATGTTCTTATTTGTATTTGCTTGCTTTGCCCCTACACATTGCTGAAAACAATATTGAGCATGGGAAAGGTGTACCTTGATTAATATGTGACATGCAGTTTAAAATTCCAATAATTTTATAGTGACTTAGTAAGACAGGGGCCCATTCAAGCATTTTCCTGTTAAGGATTGGCAAGCATTTTGGAGTGCCCAGAGAATTTTATTTTTAAAAAGAGTCATATAAACTCATTTAAATTTCCACTGGATCTGTGTGTTGCCCATTAGTTTCACACTTATCCTTACAATTTATTATATTGTATGTCAAAGTGACTTTGTTCAATTTTTAATACATTTTGGACATTATTAATCATACACAATATCAGAAGGATCATACTTTAGTGCTATGATACTGCTTTCAGGCAGAAGATCTGTGGTTTAATCCTAACCCTTCTGAATAGATCTGGAGAATTTTCCTTCTGGAAACCTTTCAAAGCTATTAGACAATATCACATAGCTGACTCAAACCATTCCTACCCAAAGTGCAGCCAACTTTGTACGAAGCTCAGCTACTACAAAACTGTCTTTGAAACTGTTGGCAAACTCCAACTATCCTGGCTCTATTTTAGGTTAAAACTACCCTTTTCCAAGCTATGGCTGAGCATAGGTGTTCTCACAGCATACTAACCATTAGCCCTTACCAATGATGAGTTAGGCATGCCATGTGGACACAGCCAAAGTTAGAAAAAAACATACTCTGATGGAAAATGGTCTGGCACTGTGTAAGCCATAGTGATCCTATCTACATGGTGAGATTTGGAGTAATTCTGCTTAAAACATAATTCTACATACAGGGCACTTATTGGACACTTCTTTATTTATGGTTAGTGTTGCAACATATTAGTTTGCAGAAGTAAACTACATAGAAGCATGAAATTATAATTAGATTTTAATATTCTCCTCTGAATTGTCCTGCCCACCAGCATTTTACACAGGCAGCCATTCTCTCAGTATATGTTATGAAAGATGCATTTGGGCAGTGTAAGGTGACTTGTGAGGGAGGTTATCAGGTGTCCACGAGTATCCCAACAGCTTAAACTTGAGGTGGCAAACTGGTGTCCCTGGGCAACATCAGTTGGACGGGGCTTGTGGTAGTTCTCATCCATAACTATAACTACTTTAGAAGTTGATGTTAATTCATAGTGAAGCCTCATTGGGGCAGTGTGGAGTGCAGATATTCTTTGTTCATACTGCCAGTACCCTATGTCCATATTTACAACATAAACCATATGCTGCAGAACTCTGTTGGCATATGGCAGTGGTATCATGTCACATATAAGCCTTTCTCTTCAGTAGGCAATATTGTTTATTCTCTTCTCATGAGGCCACAACATTTTTGTTTGACGTAATTTCTGTTTATGAAAAAGTTAAACAGAAGTATGCAAATATACTGACATTTCATATGTAATTACAAACATTTGCACCCTGCCTGCTCTGTTCAGGGCTATTTTAGTGATGCCTGGAACTCGTTTGACTCCCTCGTCGTTCTTGGCAGCATAGTAGACATCGTTCTCAGTGAAGCCGATGTGAGTATTTCCCAGCAAACACCCACAATCCCACTGTGCTGTTTTTCTCTCTCTCTCTTTCTTTCTTCTTCCCCCAGCTCTTTCTTTACCTCTGTTTTCCCTTCCCCCTTTTATTATGTTATTTGGACAAGTCACAGAACTTTGGATATGTTCTTAACTCCAAATGCAGGACAGACATAATTCATAGTTTGCTTCCCATTTTCTCAGATTTGAGATGGAAAGATGCAGTACTGGTACATTGTGTTTCTGTGTTATAACACTGTCCTTTTCTTCTCTTTCTTTTCTGTTTCTGTTTTCTCGTGCTACTGAATGCTTGTCCTAACAGCACTATTTCACTGATGCATGGAACACTTTTGATGCCTTAATTGTTGTTGGTAGCGTCGTTGATATTGCTATAACCGAAGTTAATGTAAGTAACCCTATTCTCCCCATACAAAGTAATGGCTGACCATTTAGCATCAGGGTAGAAAAGAGTAGTTGGAAGAATTATATATCCTTTCCCCTTCTATTAAGAGATGGATTTTTATGCCTTGTATGGAAACTGTCATTCTTACAGTAATACCTGTAGACTCTGTCCCAAAATTAAAAGAGGAATCATGAATTCTAGTCACATATTCCTATGACAAAGATTTCTAATGGAAATTGAGATATCACATTCAAAAGACCATATGGTCACAACTGCACAACATAAGTTTCCTCAAGCACAATGAGTGACATCTTTGATGGGTCACAAGTTGCATAGACCTGATTCAGTTTGCTATCCATGAGACATCTGCATCATTAGCAGAGAGCTATATTTGGGATTGGGGACCAAGGTGGAAGAAATCGAAGAAAATTAGGTTGTACTGCAAACAGAAAAAAATGATATATTATCCAAATTTTAATAATCATATTTTATAAGTGGCCTTACAAACTCAGTAAAGACATTTTATAACTAGAATTATAAATTTTATTGATACAGGAGAGCTTGCTTACAATTAGAGTGTAAAGCTCAGCTGTAAGCTTTTCAACATAGATGTTTTTATGTTATAAATCTATATCTAATTATTTATAATTTCTCAATACCATTTGTCCAGGGGAAGGGAATACTTAACAAGCTCCAAATTACTTATATGTGTCTGTGTACATGTACACACACACCTTTCTTAACTATTCTGTTATAATACTTTTGTTTATCTAATCTTAAAATATTGAATTGAGAAATTCACAATATTAAATTGGGTATACCAAGAATGGTCTTGGTATAGATACAATTTTGGATAAGCTATTTAGTTTCATCTTGCTTCATCCTTTATCCAATAGTACCTGAAATTTCTTTAGCGAATTCAGAGCACTCAACTCAACTATATCTGGATTTGGAGACATGCTAATATGGCTTCTAATTTGTACAAATAAACTAGCTGATTTGTTGAACAAGAGTAGATCATCTTGGGAAGTTTGAATTCTTTTTTTCTTCTGCTTGCTTCTTGACACAAGAAAATCAGGCATTTGTTTCTGAACTCAGTGTTGTACATGTCTACATTTCATGGTGTGTGGCTACAATTTATGTACTATGTTTTTTATCACTATGTTTTTTTCCAAAGAACTCAGAATTGTGGGAATAAACTTTCTTTCATTATTTTATTGTCATACTGTAAAGAGAGATGTGACTGAAATATTGTGATTGTTCAAATTAATCCAGGATTAAACTCAAGACCACTGAAGTTTTGTATCCTGCTCTTAAAAGATATACTCAGACAAGAGATTCAAATTTTGGCTGCAGAACTGATGGAATATATTAAAGAGTTATTGTGGTTATCTATTTGGCATCCGAACAGTTGATATAAATCCTTCAAATAGTTTCAGTTGCCCTTAGGAAGTATGCTTACATTTAAAAAAAAAACCCGTTTGTACAAAAGCTGGCAAACAAAGAGGTTTTTATTATAGCTTCTACGGAATATACTGACCTAGTGATGACCTTGAAGGAGATAGGCAAGAACCATTCTATAAACAAAGAGGGCTGAAACTTTCCTTAAGTTCTGGGAAGCAAAGTAGTATTCAAAAGAATTCAGGCAGGTTCTTCCCTGTTTTCATTGGAACATAAGATGGAGAAGTAGTACAGGTAGCCCTCATTCACTGACTGCCTTATTTATCAATTGTTCAAAGTCACATTGATGAAAAAAATTGCTTAGTGACCAATCCTCACATTTATGAGCATTGCAGCATCCCATAGCTATCGACTGCCACTTGGGCTCTTTGCAATTGGCTTATAACAAAAGAGTTACTAGATAAGGAGGAATTCTCAGTAATGTGATATTTTGCTTAATGACCATGGTGGTTCACAAATGGGAAATAAGGTCTTAAGCCAGTCACAGACCACATGATTTTCTGCTTAGTGATTGTGGCAGTTAAGTGACCATAGTTTCTGGTCTAATTGTGGTCGCTAAGCAAAGTGGTTTTGTGTCATTGATCTGTTAAGAACCTATGCCTCATGTTTATTTGGGGCAATTGCTTTTTTGATTTAATTGATCAAACAATAATGAGCTTCTGTTAACTGACTATAAGGAGTAAGGAAATTACTTTGACCGAGATGTGTGAAAAGGGTTACATAGGCAGAAAGAGATGAAACTTTTTTAAAGTCCACAACAACTAGATAAGATTCAGAGGCCTCTCAGATAGAAGCCTCCCTAACTCACTGAACTATAAAAAAAGAAGGTACAGCACAATCAGACTTGCAAGATTCTATTATTGTAGCCAATAGAGGTACTTTTAGCCTTCTTGTGGAGTTGATTTTCTACTCTGGTTTATCTAGTGGCGCTGACACTAGTTTTCGTGTTTGTTTTATTTTTAAGAGCTAGCTCTAGTTATCTAAAACAGTATTTCTCAACCTTGATCACTTTAAAATGTGGACTTCAACTCCCAGAATTCATAGCATAGCTGGCTGGGGTATTCTGGGAGTTGACATCCACAGGATTTAAAGTGTCACGGTTGAGAAACACTGATCTAAATGATTCATTCTGGATTATATATTATAGGCTTACGGCCATGAGTTTTTTGTGAAATTTATGTTCTGAAGTATAAACAATTAGAAAATATATTTTATACTGTCTCTGTTTTATTCTTGGACAGTCAAATAGCTGTGGTTGTGCCAGATTTCCGAAACTAGTATTAGCAATTAGTTAGCCTTCTCACTTGGGGGAAAAAAAGTCAAGTGTTTTGGAAAAATCACTATGGACATACTTAACTTTATAAGAACTTATGGTAATGTTAATATGTCAGGCTGAGAAATAGTTTGGATGGCTATTTTAAAAAATGTTCATTGTTTGTTTACACTGTCTGATTCAGTAGAACAAAGTTTAAAATCAAGATGATATGGAAGAAAGAGGAGGGTCATATTTATGTATTCAATGGTATTTACTTTGAGTGATGGATTACCAACCCTTCATAAAGCATGGAGGCATGATTGCTATGAGATACGATTCTTGTCAAGTAAGAACAATAAACAATTCATTGCCAATAAAATCAGATTTTTTTCTTTACATGGGGTCACAAGTAATCACAACCCCAAAATATGCATATCATGTGATCAGGATCAAGAAACATCCTCTTGTTGTATCTTATTTCTCTTTCTTCCTTGGTTACTGTTGGGTGATGGTATTTCAAGGTGCATGACTGACTGTTGTTCCAAAATACATAGACCTGTTTTCTATATAGCAACCCTTTGATTATATTTCCTCCCAGGTTCCTCACCATCCTTGATTTCTTTCTTTTGGACACTTTATGTGTGTCCTTCCTAAAATGTAATGATAAAAACTTTATTCAGCATGCAGTCTGAACAATGTGGAACATCAAGGAATATTGACATGTTTTTAAAACTAAAGCTTTATATTTGTTTCCAATGTTGTCTTCTGCACTGAGCACATGACGAGATCTCATGGGCCACAATTACAGGAAGGTAGATTTCATCTGAAATTTAGGAGTAGTAGGAGTAAGAAGTTAAATTGTGGAATCCGTGATTCCACTAGGTGTGCTATTTCTCTGCTGAGGCCTTTCAAGTATACCAGCTATATTTTGAGGCAGTTCTACACAAGATTTATTTAGCTTTAACAATTTTGTGCCACTTTTCAAAATTATTTTGTGATTATGTATTTAATTTATATCCCAAATTTCTCCCCCGAGTGCATTCAGGCAGGGCAAGATGGCAGAAAATCTTGTCCCCTTTAAAACATGCATTGCATTCACAACTCACAGAAAAAAGAAGAGCGTTTTGGTTGCATGCTTGGAACTGCCTTCTTGATATTTTTCATATGTGCCTGCACTCTCTATTCCAAAGATGTCTATAAGCTCAGAGACATAAATGATGTATTCAAAGAAACTACAAAAAGACTTTAAATTCATCCAGATATGGAACTGAAAACAGAAGCTACAAATAGATGCAGCATTAGCAATGTCAACAGATAGAAGCCATTTCATTAGAACTCAAATTGATACCAGTTATCTGTAAAACCAAATGTGGAGATTAGATAATAGCACTCATTACACTTGACAAATAAATAGCATGTTCCTGATATCACACTATTCTCTCCAATAGTAACAGACTAATCTTTTATAGCATAAAGGGGGGAAAATGAATGATACATAGCAGGCAGAAGTAATCATTCCTCCTTATTTTATTTCTAAACATCTCTCATGCCTTTTGCGTAAACAAGATAAGTATAAGAGATGTGTCATATTTTTTTGTTTCTAAAAATAGATTTACAAAGATTCTTGAAATCCACATAAAAGGACATTGCAGCATATTGACCTGTAAAACTGTAGGCTGAGATGTTAATATATAAAATATAATGCAAAATGCAAACACAAAAATGTTGAGAAAGAGTCCTTGGAGACATATTTAGACATTCAAGTGAAATCCAAGTTAGAGCTCTTCTTTCATCCTCACACTTTAGGCACATTCAGTCCTTTAAAGCAGTAGTTCTCAACCTGTGGTCCATGGTCCCCTAGGGGAGCATGATGTTGACACTGGGGGTCCGTGAAGGCTTGAAGAAATTTATGATTTAAATCTTGAGTTAAGTTTTGGGGGTCTGTGGCCATGTCCCATGGTCACAAAAGATATTTAAAAAGTGTCCGTGGTGAGTAAAGGTTTGAGAACCACTATTTTAAAGACATAGTAAAAATAGAGTCATGTTAGCTGATGGTAGCAGAAATCAGAAGAGACACCTCACAAAACCTTAAGCCTTTTAATAAAATATGTTAGTCTGAAAAGGTGCTACTAGACTCTTGATCATACCTTTGTCAAGAAAGAATGGTTGTCTAATCTCCACTGTATATAAGAAGATTGTCCTGAGAAAACATGCATTGATATTCAGGTTTGTTGTCTAAAACAACCCCCAAATAATCAAACGCCCCCAAATGATTAAACAGTAAGCATGCCAAATACAGTAGTTTTCAGTGGACATACATAGGTACTTAAAAATTTATGTAGTCAGATTACAAAGTGATCTAACTGCTTTTGGTAAAATATTTTAATAAAGTAAGGACCAAATAGTCCATTTTCTTAGCAAATCTAAATATTAGGAGTCTATACCTTATGCACATTAGCCAGTAATTAATTAGCATGTTTTCCAATTATAACTTTATTGCTGTAACAGTTTATATTCAGATGACTGGCCATATGAAGCAGAGATTTGGGAATTTCTCTCACTATCTCTTGACTTGTATCTTTACTACCATTGCAATTAACTCACTCTGTATCCTGTAGTCTGTATATATTTATGTCTCTCAGTGCATGAAAATCACATTTGCTCTCAAGTAATGGTAGAGCAATAGTGCACTCTTTCTCCTAAGAATGTGAGAAAAGCTTTTTTTTTTATCAAGTCAAAGACATCTATAATCCAGTGCTCTTCTGCTACCCCCAGGAATCAATCAAATGTTCAGGATGTTAAAGCAACCTTTTATCTCAGTTGTTCCCAGTCAGGTGGTAATTTGAATTCCACAGAGAATGGAAAGCCCCCATGGATAATAAGTGCTATTAGCCTTATCATCCCAGAATGTTATTGCCAGCAGTACATCTGCTCTGTACTATGGCAATATGCTGCCTATGCTTCATAATGATTTCTTGACCAATACTCATTTGATAATACATGCAAACATTCTTACAAGAACTGTATTTTTCCTCCCTTGTTGTTGCATTTGTGGTTTCTGTCCCCTTTAAAAATACAATCACACAACTATTAAAATTTCAAAATTTCTCAGTTCCATATTGTCTCTTAAGAAACAAAATTATTAACAGATCGTCACTGGAACTTTCTATTCAGTTTTAATTTGCTGTTGAACATAGAACAACTTATACTGCTCTCAAAAAATGCTTTTGGAGGATAATATAGATTAACTTTCTCCAACTTCATACCTTACAGAATTACCTGGATTGCAAAATGCACAATTCCCAGACTGAATTTGAGGATTTGCAGTTCCATCATATCTAGAGGGCGCAAAGGCAGGAAAGGCAGGGATAGACTGTAAAACAGGGACTTATCTGAAGCTGATGAGCATTTAGAATTCTGTACTATGAGAAAATCAGAATAATGATGAAAACTGAAGCATATTTTTTTATAAATCATGAATTATCATCCATCTAAGTTCAGATGTGCCTTTAAAGTTACCAACACAGTGTTGTTTTGTTCAGACAGAATGCCAAGTATTCATCTTAGACCATATCCCTACTTGTAAATTCACCATTCTATGAAATATCCACAGTCAGCGAATAACTTAATAGCCCTTGATCAAATTCTATTCTGTTATGAAGCATTATGATAACCAAAACAACAGTATTAGAGTTCAAATATCAAATACAAAATAACAAGTTTCAAATACCTCTGAGTTTTATAGTGAAAAGGATAATAATTTATATAGAGAGGCACCATTCTTTTCTATTTCACTTTCTCTATTCCTCTCTTTAAAACTTCTCACCTTAAAAAATGATGATAGTGTTACTTCTATACCATCAGCTCCCAACGTGGTTAGGATAACTACCCACAAATTGGAGACGAGTGGATCAATAGAACTTTTCCCTACCTGATGGTTTCCAGATGCATTGGGACTCTGAAAATTACACAAATTTATTTATTTTATTTTATTTTATTTATACTTATATGCCGCCCTTCTCCCGAAGGACTCAGGGCAGCTCACAAAAATTAAAACAATAAAAACAATACAAATAGCTAC